>JAHWFP010182101.1:0-10119 GCA_023313725.1 Lithobius niger
AAAGACATGGGAAGATGTTGTCTCTAATTGTACCATCAAGAGCGATAATGCACACAAAATACACATGTAGCCAATCATACGAAACCGACTTAGAATATAAAACAACAAACACAGACGAGTATAAAAGAAAAAAAGCCTCTACAATACAAAAATCAAGCGCACACAAACAATTCCTCGTTCCCTGGAATTGGAGTTCAAATTTATAGTTCGTTGCATTCGATCGAACTCTAATCCGTTTTTATTTGTGTACCTTGACAGCTGTGAGTGTGGGGATACGAGCTCTAATGATGTTTTTCTAAACGGCGAGCCCATTTTTGGTTTAGTTAACTTCGTCAAGTCTTCCTCACATTGGCATCTTTAAATGAGAGGTGCCGCTTCACTGAAAACGAGATCTCTAACATCTCCTTCACCGAAAGCTACTCACCCCTCTACCATTGTCACAATAATTTTTCGCTTAAAGAAACGAAGCACCATCACCTTTTCTTCATTATTCCACTTGCCACGGAGACACTCATATCACCGGGTGATGTAATTTCCTCGGGCACCGCCAAGGGGTGAAGGAGGAAGTGACACCATTTTGGACGATCAAGTGAAAATAACATTACTTAAAACACCCGTCCGTCGATTGCTGTCTGCCACTTCGCAATTCAATGTACAGAACGAGGAAAGTAATTTTCTTAATGGAATACGACGATGATGACTCGTGACTCGAATGCAGAGGGGGCAAAAACTGTTCGCCTGCGAGGTCGAAGCAAAAGCAACAGTAATGAACAGCGGTGGTTCGCGGGCGCCAATTTTGTTGTGAACCCAAGACGACAGGTCACGTGACAACGTAACGACCCTAATGGAGACGGAACAAGCGATTCTAGATTGGGAATGATTTACCTCATCAAGTTTGGAGCAGTTCAATCGGCTTCATTTCCGTTACCACGCTGAAAGTATAGAGTCTCAGACTGAAAGGACTCGTCAGCAACAAGATGAAGCGATGCTCCTACAACTTCAGTGATTAATCAGCACTTACTTACTCGAAGACCTTAATCAGTAAATAAACACAGATACAAACCTATTTCCGTTGCTTTAAACAGGTGCTTGAAAAACCTTGAAAGTGCTTGAATTTGAAAAATCGATTTGCGAGGCCTTGAAGAGCCTTGAATTGTCATAATTTTCAGAAAGGTCCTTGAAAGTGCTTCAATTTGAAAAATGATTTTTCAAGGCCTTGAAAAGTCTTTGAATTGTCCTAATTTTCAGAAAGGTCCTGGGAAGTGCTTGAATTTGAAAAATCATATTTCAAGGCCTTGATAAGTGTGTGAATTGTCCTAATTTTCAGAAAGGTCCAGGGAAGTGCTTGAATTTGAAAAATCGCACAAAGGTTTTCACCCCCACCCCGTCCTATCCCACCACGACCGGAAAATTAGGATTAAATTTGACAAAACTGAACAAATTCATAAAACATTCGTTGCAGTAGGGAAAAAAAAATCCTCAAAATGGGTTTAAGCTTTTTTTTTCAAACTACCAAAATTACTGAAAATAAGTGGGCCTACAGGGTTTGAGGAATTGATTAAAATCTCTCCACACATTTATATTGTAATTTATTTAACACCCAGTTCTGCTTCGTGAAGTGGCCTACCTTCTTCGCTAATTCTGATAATTAAATTAAAATAAGATTAGGGGTGACATCCCATGTAAGCAGCACAGGGTTGTTTTTAGTTAGAGCTTTGCCGAGGGATAAAACGTGTAGCGAAATGTTTTATGAAGTTTTAACTTGATTATCAGCTACGTGTTTGAGGTTCTTTCCCTCTGAAATATACTAGCTTAAGCTTCTCGAATATTGGTGTTAACTTGTAAATTTAAAATGTAACAACACCCTAACGGGAGGTAAACAAGTTTATGATTCTAGACTTGGAATGAAACGAAATCCGTCGCCATAGAATGGCAATTTCGAGACGATTTTGCTGCTCCTATATGTACGGGTGCTTGGAGAGAATACGTAATTGGCGTCACGCAAACTTTGTCGTTTTTTCAAATTCCCACCATCCCCTATTAACGGCGGGTGCCTTCCAAAATTAACCCGTTTGGATCAAGCAAAAGTAATTTGGGTTGTTTTCACACGTCACGAATTGGTAGCATTTTATCCCAAAAACCATCACCAGAACGGTTCGTCATCGTCCTCGACTCTCATTCGGGTTACACCTGCCACGAGACTCGATACGATGACGAGTCGTTGAACCTGGTTACGGTTTTGGGTTAACAATGCCGCCAATTCGACAGCAAACAAAAATGCCTTGCGGTCTGATGTTTTAGTTACAGCGAACTTCAGGGATTTCTGCATGACAAAATGTGGACGAAGATAGCAAAAGAAAAAATTCGTAATCTGGCTGACGTAATGGATAATTATTTACGGACAGGGGGGATGCGCTGATTGAGTGAGCAAAGCGAACGAAAATGAGCGTGTGTTGGGTTAACAATGCCGCCAATTCGACAGAAAACAAAGATACTTTGCGGTTTGATGTTTTAGTTACAGTGAACTTCAGGGATTTCTGCATGACAAACTGTGAACGAATAAAGCAAAAGAACAAATTCGTAATCTGGCTGACGTAATGGATAATTATTTACGGACAGGGGATATGCGCTGATTGAGTGAGCAAAGCAAACGAAAATCAGCGTGTGTTGGCCATTATGTGCAATTAAAGAAACTTTTAAGCGTGTGAAACATGGACTTAAACACCAAACCAAGTCAATTCTGCTTATGTAACGGCTCACGCAAAGCTTAAATGTAAATGAAACACCAAATGAAAGACAGCCGTATCTACCGCCATCAAGTTCTGTCTAACGTTTGCTTGCAAACAGAGGAATGCCCTAAGAAATTTCTATTAACGCACTAAACAAGCTGCGTACCTCCTTATTAATGAGCGAAAAATTGGTACGTCCTCGTGCACCTGGGAGCAAGCTGTGAAGAGTAAGGATATTACTGCCACTAGATGGCGCCACGGCAAATTCCATATATTTTACCGTGGCGCCAGCTAGTGGCCGTAACATCGTTAAGCTTTACAGCTTTTTCCAGATGCACGATGACGTGCCGAATTTTCACTCAATAATTAAGGAGTCACGTGGCTTGTTTGTTGTGTTAAAAGAAATTTCTTTGTGTCCTTATTTTCGGGCGCCACGCATGAAAGGGTTAACCGATATAACAAGGTCGTTTTTTTTGTTTGTTTTTTGTCCGCAGTGGGAATCTCGATAATCTTTATTCTTTTGAAATAACAACATGTAAAACTGGCCATATACGGAGGGGGGGGGGTCCTTAGTCTACTTATCTAAGGTCATTTTTTTTGTTTGTTTGTTTTTTGTCCGCAGTGGGAATCTCGATAATCTTTATTCTATTGAAGTCCCGAAGTGGGAATCTCACAGGCTTGGGCGATGGGCGACTAGGAAGTATAGGATCTTACCCGTTTCCCGAGTTCTGCTGAGCTCTAACAATTCCCGAGGTATTGTTGGGCTCAGTCTGAGGGAACGGGTAAGATCCTATTTCTCAACCGCTTTCGCCTTCTCCGCACGACCCGTCATTGTTACCACGCGATGACTTATTGTTACATTTATACTAGTGCTAACGATAGTTAAGCGGCGTACGAACGTTCTAGTGAAGATATGATGGTGGCAGCGTTTGATGTTTTGCACGGTAACCAAACCACTGACAAAACAAGATAAATGCAGCGAATTTGACAATGAACAATTAAAGCAAATATTCATGGTGCCACGTTACGTTTCCTACAAGTGTGTGATGTTGTGATGAATTTTAATTCTTGAATTACGAAAGTTTCGTAGTCGTAGTTTTTTAGGTTGCAACAACGTACTTCTGAATTTTAACAATTCTTGAATACGAAAGCTTTTTATTTTGGTGGTTGGATGTATTTGATCTGTGTTTCATCATCATTGATAAAATTACGAAAGGAGATCGTGTTGTTGGCGTGTATGCCGTATTTGTGACGGATGTAAAACAAAAAAAGAAAAGGAGTGCTGAGATATCCCAGTGCTGAGAGTGCTGAGATATCCCAGCACCCAAACCGAAAACCATATGCGATCCTACACTGTTCCATTGTTAAAAGAGTGCGGAGAAGAAGAAAGCGGTTCAGAACGGTGGTGTTTAGCCTAATTTATGAGGACCTTCAACAATAATTGGCGTATGCAGTGACGTCACAGTATTTTCTTGCAAACGGGAAATCACAACAATGCTCAATAAAACCGGCCATACATGGGGGGGGGGCTGCCCTACTACTATATAAAGAATGGAAAAAGGTTTAGCAGAAATATATTGCTCGCTTAACAAAAATACGTGACGTCAGAATTGTCTCCCCCTCCACCCCCCCCCCCACCCCAAGGATCCCAGTCCGAAACTGTTACACTTCGCTTATTCCCCATACCCCGTCTTCCTTGCGTGACGACATTTATGCTATTCTAGCTATACACCGGTCTGTTATCACAATTTTTTTTTTTTTTGGCATAAGAGAGAAGTTATAAGGGAGATTGCGTAAAGTGCTCTTCTAGCCACAACCCCCCCCCCCCCCCTCCCTCCCTTCTGTTCCCTCCATCTTCCACACTTTCATATCAGCCGAAACAAAACATTTATCTTGGGAAGAAGGACCCGACGAAGTGCCGGAGGCCCCATCTCAGAGTCCATTCTGGAATTATACACGCCGTCAAAAAATGAAATGCTAAATTCTTCGTGTGCAATGGCGGTTTAAAACGCCCGCCGCGCTATCTCATTTATCAGATGCGGGGAATATACCACCCCCCCCCCCCCCCCCCCCCTCGTTTCTTTTAAGTGATCGTTACATCGCTCGCTATACCGGAATTCCAATCTCATGGACGAGAAATTTCAGCGTAACTTTCGAGAATGCCTCTCTTGGAAAATGAAAAGATGGAAATTAGAGCCCCCGGGACAAAGAAAATTCGTTTTGTTGTTGTTGGTTTGAAGGAAGAAAAAAAAAAGGGGGGGGGTATATTTATACGGTAAGATTGGTAATGATGGGCTTTGTCGCAAATAGCACCCTCAACCGTTCCAATCCCAGCAGAAGGAATTTATTTACACGACAACTGCAAACGAATTTTTGTAAAATAATATAGCCAATAAACTATATTGTTGACGTCAACTGATATGGAAAGTAGCACTCAGAGACGTACGAATTTTTGCGTAATTTTACGATGGTGAAACTAGACCACGGGACTCGACAAGAGAAACAAAGAACACGAAGACTGACAACGAGAAAGTAAACACGAAGACGTCGTTAAAATTAAAATTCTTGAACAAAGAAACTCAAGTTTTAATTGTAGTCGGTTTTTAAAAGAAAAATTAAACACTCAGCCGTTGAAATACAAACAGAAGAGTTTTCCTAAATAAAGACAATAAACTGCATTTGTTTCAGTCTATTGTAGCGTAAACTGATACGTGAATGAACCAGAGATATTAAACTTTTGCCTAATTTTACACTGGCAAAACTACTAGGACTGAACACAGATAAAAAGACCATAAAAGTAACATAAAGAAAGTACACACAATGACAGCACTAAAAGACTTGGGCAAAGACATTCCAGTTCTGTTGAAGTTTGGCTAAATACAAACGGCTGCAGTGACTACCTAGCCGCATCCTGTCTTTTGTACACTTCCGCCACTTTTTCAACGAAAATGTTGAAGCGCACACCTCTATCACGCGCTGCAGCAGTGATCTCTATTCCATAATCTAAAATGAGTAACCATTTTAACCATTACAATTGCCGGTTAAAAGTATATTAGCTTTTAAGCCTAGTTTTAGATTTTAGGCGTAATTGTCAGCTTCTATAGGCCTATCTTGTTTTTTACCTAACGTTTTAATTTCGTAAGTAGCAGATAACGGCGAATTGGGTTCGAGAGTAGGCCTATTCATTCATTCAATACGGTGTCGAGAATTTTTTTTAGCGAAGCTAATGTATGTCGTTAACGAAATCCTTTTGATTTTTAACGGTTGCGTGACTTCCAGTAGCGGTTAAATGCGACGATCAGATGTTATTATTTCAATTAGTTACGTCGATAAAGGCTGTTGGCTGTAAGGAAACAACGATGTTTTAATCTGCCGTGTTTTTTAAAGTCCGTTTGATTACCACTGGAAAAGGCGACGGACGGACGGACAAAGTCGTTGTTATAATCTTCTCAGCCGTTTCGGCCGTACAGAAGACTAAAAACTAAACAGATTACAGAAGATTCATAATAGATGGATAGATAGGTCTTTTATTTTCATGACATGAAGCGAAGTTCACTAAGAACTTGTATTATTATTATTATTATTATTATTATTATTTTATCAATTTCTTTGAGCCTTAAGTCAGCCGAGGCAATTTAATGCTTATTTGGCTGGACTGGCTCAATTTTGAACATTACCAGACTTTTTGAGAGAAGAAATAACTGGTAAAGGGAGGAGCCAGCCCGGGGATTTGAACCGGGAAACCTCTGATCATCGTTGGGGCCGAAAGATTGTCCAGAATTGGTCAGAATATTTCCCATAGCCGCTAAAGGAGCATGGTAGCCTCTCACACTATACCTTGACCGGCAGTCCTGGAGGGGACTTTGCCAAGATCCACTTTACAGGGGTTCGACCAGATCCGCAAACCTCCAGCAACCAGACTGCGCTCTCTCACCACTCAGCCGCGATGACCACAGAGCTGTACGCCATAAAGTAACGTTTTGCCATATTATACAACTTAGTTAATAGGCTATAACGAGTTAAAACCATTTATATTCCCCTGTATAAAAAAAAACCGTCTCGTCGGTAACACCCATAAGACTCAGAAAACAACAAATGTATGAACTTTGTTGCGCTTCGCTGTTTGTTGACAGACTTTGGAAACCTTATTGGTCTTAAAAAATTCGCAGATTGTCATAAAGAGAAGAAGCCAACTACCAAAGGAACTATCCTGATTTCCGCGCCTTCAAAATTTAGATGTCGTTTCAGGCGGTGATGAGACGACCGTTTATTCACGGAGCTTAAATTAAAAGCCAACTGGTGCAACAAAAAAATTGCCTGATCGGACTACAGCCTGACGTCACGTAGGCCACATAAGCACCGGACACATTGGCACTCGAATTTAGGCACTGGACATTAAGGCACTGGACATTTAGGCACTCGGACATTTAGACACCCGGACATATAACCACCGGACAAATAGGCAGCAAGTTTTTTTTATTTTATTTTTTTATTGGGATAGACTGCCCTCAATTCTGTATCGTTTGTTTTAAACGTGGGACACTTACTCGTGTGGACCGTTGGGGGGAGTTCTTGCATTTTTTCCCCGAAATTTTCTTGTGGTGAATTAATGTTCCAAATTATGCTGCCGCGCTCGCTACGGGCTAACACATAACATCAGAGATGCTATCGTTTGTTTTATATCTGGGACACTTAGTAGTGTGGCCCGTTGGGGAGAGATTTGCATTTTTACCCGAAGTTTTTGTGTGATGAATTAATGTTCCACATTACGCTGCCTCACTCACGCTGCCGCGCTCCCTGCGGCTAACACACAACATCAGAGATGCTAGTGTAATAAAGATGCCAACAATCTTTGGCAGTTTTGAACACTACGAACATTTTATAGCAAACTTTTTTTCTCCCCCACCTCGCAATTTGAGGACAATCAAACCCAATTTAAAAAAAAAATTTAAACCTGGTGCCTATTTGTTCAGTGCCTAAATTGGGGTGCCTAATTCTCCAATGCCTAATTGTCCAGTGCCTATGTGTCCGCGTACCCAGCCTGGCGTTACGTACTTTGAGTAATTGGCAACAACCTTGTCTTTCTTGCGCGGCTTGCCCAGAGGAAGGACAGGTTTCTTTACTCCACCTTTTTAGTCTGCCTCTTCGGAAAGAGGGCAGACGCTAGAGGTTTGATGCATTTTAATTGTTTTGATAATGTTTTAATTTTTAATTTGTGTGAACTTTAATGGACTCCTCCTTTTAAGCTTACGCGACTCGGTGTAGTACACTGCCATACGATTTTAGGTGTGTTATTAAACCTGATGATGGAGAGTGGTTTCTGCGAAACGTTGTTGTTTTAATTTTTGTTGCACCACTTGGCTTTTAATTTAACTCCGTCACGCTAAGGTGCTATTTCCTTGTAATTCACGGAGCTTAGCGTGATCATAAGTTTCAAATTGTTAAATTGTTCGTTCGTATAGAAATGCATACGTCAACCGAAAATCTTGTTGATTGAGTCGGAGAAGTGTAAGCGCGAACGGAAGAGTCCAACTCTGCACCCACATTGGGGGGAGTGGGGAACAGGAAGAAAACAAAGGAGTAAACAGGGGGGGGGGGGGCAACAAAACCGTATATATATTATCGACAAAAGCTCTACGGTTATTACTACTAAAAATAAACAAATCAACTGATGCCTAGATCGATCCAGCGTCATAAAAGTTAAGAAAATTTCCTGTGTAGCGATGCGTTACTACGTGCCTACAAGGTCAAAATTGCTGTTTCAACTGTCGTGAGTGTGGCGTTTATTGACCGGTTTGATGTCTTTGTAAATCATCCTGCGACGCCATGCAGCCGCGAGCAGCCAGTCTATTCAGGACGCTCACACGAAAATTGGAACTTTTTTAAGTTCGTCATAAGATGGACCAAGAGTGAAATATTTCCACGCATTTCCACTACACACAGTCTGAATAATTTCCTACACACCTGGTATTTTTTTTTTTTTTTAGATCCTGGTGTAGTACACTTGACTTGCTACAGTAAGGCCGCCCACGCACTGAGCCACTTGACCGCGCGGCCAGGTCACTGCAGCAAATGAGAATGCTTACCGGTTATGTAAAACCACGTACTAATCTTTTTCATTGGCTGCAGCAACCTGGCCGCGCGGCCAAGTCGCTCAATGCGCGGGCAGCCTTAGTCTACACTTCAGCCGTATCATTTGTCGAACCAACGCTGCAAATGCAGACAAAACTCTTGTAGCACCAGCATCTGTGCCTTCGTGTTCGAATAGCGTGGTTCAATCTGTCAAGTCCATTCCGCTGGCCAATTTCGGGGTTCATGACAAACGTCATTTAGTAAACTGTCACTCCAGCGGACAAGTCCATTTCGCAGTTTTTTTTGCTGTCATTCGGTCAAGACAAGCGCCGCGCCCAAGATTGACAAATGGCGGGTTGGAATTTTGAAGGTTTTGAGAAATAAATGGACTTGCCATTGGGTGAAACTCTTCATCTTTTTCAGAAACGGTCGAAATTGGAGAAATATGTCGCGCAAAAATATCATGACAGGCATCCATTTGGAATTTTCTATACTCTCGTGGCGAAATTGCTATTTTGGCAAATTTCACATGTTTATGGTTACAGTAAATGAACCACTGAAACAACTTATCATCCATTGAAAAATACATGGACGATCAAACCTATGTTATAAAGTCGAGATTCATTATGTTTAAATTTCACTGTGTTTAAGTTTTATTGTGTTTAAGTTTTGTCTTAATGTTTTATTTTACGGTTTAAGACGGCGAAGGTGGAAGCCCTCTGACAGGGAAAAAAGCTCGCAAGGCATACAACACATCAGCAATAATTTTCGACACCTTTATTTTTGTGTCTTGATCATAAATACAATTTTCAGGTGGGAAACCCACACCAACTAAGCTTAGATGCGGCCATATATCACACTTCCAATATGGCCGCATCCAAGCTTGGTTGGTATGGGTTTCCCACCTGAAAATTGTATTTGTGATCAAGACACTAAAATAAAGGTGTCGAAAATTACTGCTGATGTGTTGTAAGCCTTGCGAGCTTTTTGCCCTGTCACAGGGCTTCCACCTTCGCTGCCTACGAAACCCTCACAAAACTTGTTTGATTTCAGGTTTAAGACGATTTCGTCTTAAAACACACATATTCCGTTGTCCTCAATCTCTTTCTCAAAAATATTTCTCATGTGTACCCTCAGTAGACATAACTTACTGGATTACTAGTTCCACTCCTGTCAACATAAATTTACAACATACACAGAACAACACACAGGACGTTTTGTCTCACTTTGCTTTGGCCCGTGACCAGTCCGAGTTTTAAAAAAAAATCAATTTATTGTGTGCGCGGTTTAGGGGGCGGCATTAATCGACGGCCGCCAT
>JAHWFP010182103.1:0-13147 GCA_023313725.1 Lithobius niger
TCATTTCAAACTCGAGCAGAGACTCACACCTGAGAGTCCTCGAATCCCTGGTTATTCAACACCACGTCCGAGAGAAGGCCATGCTGATGAATATCCAGGGACCGTCTAACCCTTCAATCCAGTTCCTACCAGATGCTGATTTCTGAGACCGTCTGAGAAAAAAGTAGAATCACGGCCGTCAAAATAACGGAGGCAGAACGTGAGCGTCGCACACCTTCATTGTATATACCTTATAAATGTCGGAGGCCAAGTTAACGCCTATTTTGAATTCCAATGGGCTGTAAATAGGTGGTAGTGTTTGGAGTTTTATTACGTGCATGAAATTGATAGTCGGCTAGGTTTCTCCATCAACAGCAAATAGACTATCGAAAATTCGCCAAGAACTGTTATATCGTTCTTGCCTGTCTGGAATATTGCGTATTTTTCCCCGTACGTAAGTAATGTAGACTACAAAGATACTAAACCGGTCACATTTCGGCAAACAATTAGTCCAAACGAACAAAAACGTCACAGCGGTCAACCATTTTGAATCGTGACCACTGATCTCTACGCTACACATCCAGACTAAGCTCAACTTGCCATTGTCAATCTAGACAGGCACTAAGCGAAGGGTGCACGATCTTGTCAAGGTTGCCAAATGCAGGATTTGCCACGTTCATTAAGGGGACCATCTTTTGTTGGAAGTGTTTAATGGCAATAGCCTCGAGGGCTCTTAAATGAGCGTCATTGAGGGAATTGGATTTAAACAGCACTGATGTGTCCTCCCAAACAATCTTTTCGTTTTTCTTCTCACGTTGCCTCGCAATGCCATTGCGCAGGACACCTTTTCTCGTGTCACCAAGGTGTTCATGGAGATGCTCAACAAGCTGTTGATGGGTCTCGCCAACATAAACAGCCTCACATGACCCACCACCCCCTGCTGCACAACAGGGGAAAACGTCACGGGAATCACTTTGCAGCAAGATCCACCTGGGTGGGACAAAGGTGGAGGGGGGGAGGAGGAGGAAGAGCGCCACGAGTCTTGCTGCGAGTGCCGTATCGGTGGGGAGCCGTCAGTGGAACAAAACAGGGTGCAGGTGGAAGCACGGGTGCCGGCGGTGGGGGGGATAGGGGAAATCCCGACCACCAAGCATTTTTTTTCAAGTTTCTAGGGTAACTGTGATGTCCTGGGCAGGGACACACGTGAGTCCAGCGTGGGCACCAATGGTAAAGGAAAGACACAGACTAACCAGTGTGTAGGCTTCAGCTGAAAAGACGCTTTACTTCCTCTGAGGAGGGGTATAAGTACAGTTACTACAGGAATTCATGTGATTTACAGTATAGTATACAATTGAATGGGACTAGCCTATTAGGGAATTGGGTGAACTAAGTAGGGTTAACATATTGACTCTAAATTGAAGGCATCCATTGTGGAGCCACAAATGACGACTCCACAATACAGATAACGAGAAAAAAAAAATGGAAAAAAAAATCTAAGCCTAGCTGAAAATAAAATCATGATAATACGAAGGCAAGATATTTTTTTAGTACACTGTCTATTTTTTAAAGAAAGTTACACAAGTTTTTCGCTTTCGAAAAAAAAACTAAACACTTTTTTTGAAAGTTGGTTACAAAATAAAAGAACTCAAAATGTACAGGGTTAAGCAAAAATTAAACATTTCAGAAACTAACTGAAAACTTGCCAGTTTTGAATTTTAAATTTCGGAAGTAATTTTTTGTAACATTCATTTAGAATTTTGTTGTTGTTGTTTTCCAAGTAGCCTTTTTTGGTTAATTTTCCTTTTGGCAGCAAACAGTATTGCAGCTGAACGCTACAGCGTTGTTGTGGACATCTGGCATCCAATTGAATAGGTTGCAGATGTTTGTATTTTTGGTTAGAAAATCACCGGAGTGGAAATTGCGGCTCCAAGCAATTTTTTGTTCCGATGTTGAAGAAATTTGACATGAAAATACAAAAAGAGAAACAAAGAGATAAAACCGTGAAATTATTTTTTCGCACATACAACAATATACAATACATGTTAACCTAATTTTAAAGGCGAACTTGTTTAAAATTAACAGAGCCGATTCTCTGCACGATTAACTTGGGACAGACATGTTAGCGTTACTCGCTACAGTTCAAAAAGAATTATCGTTTAATAGGGATGTGTTTTACAAAAAAAATCGAGCCGAGTATGAAACTGGTACTCGAACTCGGCTCGTTGCTCGCGTCCATACTCGAAAAACTCGAATCCGTTGAAAATGCGATAACTTAGTCAATTTTTGACCGATTTTGACATTCCAATATACCAAATCGATCGTCTCAACGAGAGATTTCCAGTGGTGCTGATTAAAAGTCAATAACTGAAACCATTTTCAAGTTATATCGTTAAAACTGAAAAACCATGACCCACACAGTCAACTAAGCACCGTCTTTGTTCTTATTATCTTAACAAATTAAACGGAAACTTGCAAAAAAATATTTCCGTCAAATACTCGAACTCGGCTCGATACTCGATTCTTCTGTTGTAAACTCGGCTCGGCTCGAATTAAAATTTTTCTACTGGCACATCCCTATCGTTTAATTCATGGGCAACAGATTACTACAATGAACGAAGAAGTTGTAGCCACCTGGTAAATGAAAAAAAAAACTACAAATTGAGCTTGTCTGGAGCGCTTTGCAGTCTTTTCGTACGATTTTGTCGAGTTTGAAGTGCGCAGCAATATCGTCTTGAGTGGGCGATAGCCCAACTTTACATTTATTAGGATCCGTTTCCGTTTTTTGACTTGGCTTCGGTGATGTTTGTTTAGCGGATGGTGACGTAACAACCGATGAAGGTTGTGACCTTTCTGGCATTATAATTCCTACGGAAGAGGCACTGTTGGTGTCTGCCAAAGGTGATTGGGTGTTTACGTTTGTAGACTCATCCTCTTCGTGTGTGAGGGGTTGTCAGGCTGACACCCTGCAGTTACGTGCGGGGATGTCGCCTGACTGCTGGATAAACTCAGTAGGAAAGCTGAATCTTCTTAACTCTGGTTTAATCATTGGAAACATCTTACAAGCCGAGTACTACATGTTGCCGTGTCGGCATCAACTCGAGAAGCACGCTAAGTGTGCGCGGGAAACGGTTCATTGTCTCAGCAGAGCTTCGCGTACAGCGCTGCTACCGTGCGGCGAGCAGGAGAAACAGGACATAGTAAGCCAAGGCCTGCTGAGGCTCGTGACACGCTCCCCACCACCAAACATTGACCTCCGGGCAATGAGTAAACAAGTTTCAAACTGCTACAAAAAGATTACATGCAAAGCAATCACATCAGTGATAATTGACGAGATCAAGACGTTTTGGGAGATCAACCAATCCTAACTCGTGTGTAGCTTCCACGTTCTTCCCTTAAACCATTCCCCCTGATCCACTCCAGTGCATTCCCCAGGCAGGATATCACGACACCCACATCAAGCAATTGCCCTCTCGCCAAGGCGAGTGTTCAGGCTCAAAAGCAATGTCGAGAGAAGCCAAGATCCCAATAGCCTGCACAGTAACTGTGGAGACACAGGCAACAATCACAACTTTCCTGAAGCTTACACGAGAACATGAGCAAAGTTTCCACAAATGACGTCAAGAAACCCCAAAGTCACTACAAAGAATACAAGAAAGCAAATTGATTCATAAAACCCCGAAGTACTTCACCATCATTCATATTTGGTTGCGACAAAATTAACAATGAGAGCTAGTCACATTTGACCACTCCGAATTTAGGACTTCAAAAAAGGCCAGACCTTTAACGCCGCCCGACTCTGACTGGCAGAGGTGCAGAAGTCTGTATCGCAATGGCTTCATCACGTTCCGTTTAGGTCGACCGACGCTTGTGGTGGCAGCACCTTTGACACAGCGGAAACTTAAAGATTTGCGAAAAGTGAACTTCAACTTCCCTGGGTCGCAGGACGTGATCTCCCACGGTTGCACAACATCTTCCCATTCACTTTCACCTGAAGCACTTCGAGAAGAAAGCGGGTCTGGAGCACTGACGGACAGTTCATCAGAGACTGACCCCACTTCACCACTGACGGAAAGTTTATTAGATGGTAAGTCGTCAACCTTCTCGATAGACAGTTTATCGAGCGTTGCACCTTCATATTCGTCGCACTTTCTATACTTCACACTGATGGGTGCGGTCACTTGTGAGAGCGGAGCCAGGCTGAAGACATGAGCTTGATGCCGAATATCGTCTGGATCACTCACACGTTGGACGCCGTAGAGGAATTGGGTTTTCCTGTTGAGGATACGGAATGGTCTGATGAATTCGGGTTCACCGTCGTTGGCGCTGGTTACCAACATCTTCACCTCGTCGCCGATGCGGTAGTACGGAATGGCGTCGTATTTGGCAGTCTTCTGCCAAAGATACTTGACACCCCCTTGCAAAGCATCACGTGGGTCATCGGAAGGTATTGGTTGTTGACCGTCCCAAACGTTCAAGACAGATGGCAACTTGTCACCGAGAACAATCGCTGGAAGATCGGGATGAAAGAAAGGTTCTGCGTCCGAAGGAGGCAAGTTTGGTGCATCGTCGGTCATTTTGATCGGATCGTAGTAGGGTTCTACGTCGACAACGTTGACGGTACGCTTGTCGTTAAGGTCATCAATATTCTGGACAATGTAGTTCAGATCGTATTTCTTCTCGAGAACACGGTACGGGGCTAAGTACAGTGGAGCTAGCTTCTTTGCAATACCCTTCGTAGCACTTGACTGGTAGTGAGCTTTAAGTTTCACCAGTTTACCCACAGCAAAATGAGAATCTCTTCGTCGGCTGTCATAGGCTATCTTGGAAGTATGTGCAGCCTCATGAAGATGAGCACAAGCAACGTCCCTCGCTTCTTTCAGATGTCGCTGATGTTCCTCCAGATATTCATCCAAAGTTTGGTTCGGTTTCTGAACAGGTAGACAGACGAATTTCGCTACATTCCGGGGGTCCTGTCCTGGCATGAGGAAGTATGGTGTATTGCCGGTGCAGGCGTGAGGCATGGTTCTGAAGGCGACTTCCAGATTAGGTAGTACGGGTCCCCAAGAGTTGTGGTTCATGCCAGTGTACGTACGTAGGGCACTCTTCAAGGTTCTGTTCACGCGTTCCGTAGCATTGGCTTGCGGGTGATAGGCACAGGTCTTGTGGTGTTCCATCTTTGTAAGCTGCGCAAGCTCAGTCAAGAGTCTTGATACGAAGGCTACTGGTCCATTGTCCGAAATGAGGACTCGTGGAGGCCCATGGGTTTGCACAATGTTCTTGAACATCTGTCGCATGTCGAGTAGGGACGAACCAGACCCACTTGGTAAAGTAGTCCACCATCGTCAGGATGAAACGGTTACCTTGTGTGGTCGCTGGGAGAGGTCCGACGAAATCGATGCCCAAATGACTCATTTGTGCAGTAGGAAGGACGGGAGTCATCTGCCCTTTCTTGCCTTGTTGAGTTGGCTTTGACACCTGAGAGTTGTGGCAAGAACGAACATATTGTTTGGCATCACGAAACATGCCTGTCCAGAACGCAATCGAACTGAGTTGCGCCATTGTCTTTGCGATGCCGAGATGACCAGAAGGCAGTGCATCATGCTGTTGAGATAAGAAGGTGTGATGCAACTGGTTCGGCACATACACATGTAGTTTGTCGAAGAATCCAGCTCTAGCACACACTGCTTTGTCGATGTAGTACACAATCAATCGTGAAAGTAGAAGTTCTTGATTATCCAGCCCAACTTCTTTTCCGAGATTGGCCATTTCCTGCTTCTTGGTTGAGTCAAGATGTCCCAGATCAGACAGATGTCAGGATCCAGTTTCTGTGAATCCCTAAGGTGAGCACGGTTGTCGATTGGCACCTTGGGTTGAAGACGTATCCGCAGAATAGGTAGTGGAGCGCGAGACAACGCATCAGCCACAACGTTGGTCGTTCCAGGTCTGTGGAAGACAGTGTAGTCATACATTTGAAGACGAAGAGCCCATCTGGCGGTACTACCAGTGTTTTTAGCATTCGATAAGGCCCATTTTGGCGCTTCGCAGTCAGTGAGAAGAGTGAAGTGAGAGCCTTCTAGATAGTGACGCCATCGCTCAATCGCATTCACCACAGCCACTGCTTCTTTCTCAAAGGTTGAGTACTTGTGCTCCCTGTCGCTGAAGGTGCGGCTGAAGAATTCGATGACACGGCGAACTCCATCTCTCTCTTGAGTTAGCACAGCTCCTGTGCCTTCATCGGAAGCATCCGTTTCGACTTGTAACGGTTGAGAGAAGTCGGGGAGCTGAAGAGCTTTCGAAGTCAGAATGCGACACTTGATCTCTTGAAGGGCTGCGTTGGCTTCGGGAGTCCATACGAACTTGTCAGTCTTCCTGATGAGAGACGTTATGGGTTTTACGATGGTCGCAAAGTTATGGACAAACTTGCGAAAATAGTTTCCGAGGCCCATAAAACGTTGGAGACCTTTGACATCTTTGGGTGCAGGGTACTGGGAGATAGCAGCGGTGTGCTCCCCTTTCAAATGGATCCTCTTAGCACTGACGGTTACACCCAAAATAGTCACTACCGGTAGGCAGAAGTTGCATTTAGTCCTCTTGAGTGTAAACCATGTTCCCTCAAACGAGTGAAGACTTGCTTGATCGCAGCGAGGTGATCTTCCAACGTAGTCGTAGCGAGAATAATGTCATCAATATACAGGACACAAACCTTGCCGATGAGGTCACCAAGAGCTTTCGTCAGCACACGCTGGAACGCTGCGGAAGAATTCTTTAGTCCAAATGGAAGAACTTTCCACCGGAAGCTTCCTTTACTGCATATAAACGTGGTACAGTCTCTTGAGGCTTCGGAAATCGGAACCTGGTGAAAACCAGAATGACCGTCAAGAACAGAGACGTACTTCTAACCCGCCAGGAATTCTAGCATTTCCTCGACACGTGGCATAGGGTAGCTGTCGGTCTTCAGCTGGTCGTTGAGGAAGCGGTAGTCCAAAATCGGTCGGAAACCTCCGTCTTTCTTGCGCTTCATGAAGCACAGAGAACCCCATTCGCTGACCGAAGGTTCGATCTTGCCATCTCACGACGCATTTGAGGAGATTGCCGATGGAACTAAGCAACGAAAGGACGAGGATCACTCTTGAACTTGATGTCATAGGCGCCGAGGGTGGTTAGTCCTGGTTTACCTGGGAAGATGTCTTGGTTGGCGTCCAGAACCTCGTTCAATTCCAAGAACTGATCTGCGGTCATGACGTTAAAATGACCGTCCTCAGTCAGAAGGAGAAGCGTTGGCCACTTTCCAGATAGGTTGCGCGAATTTGGAAGAAGTCTCATCACGGTACCACTCGCGAAGAGGGAAAGGATTGCTGAAGTTAGGACCAAAATAATCACGACGGTTAGCTAAGTCTGGAACAATTCCTGATTTCATGAAGTAATCTTTGCCAAGCAGGCAGTTGTCCGCAAGATCCGACAAGATAACGAAGTTGATGTTGGTGCGCATCGTGTGCACGTGAACAGCCAGGGTGGCTTCACCGATAGGAGTTAAGCCTTCGGAGCCATTAGCCATCATGAAGGGAGCTCCATTGTAGGGATGAAGAGGAACCTTGGGTGCGATGCGGCGAAACCAACTCTCGAGCATGCAACTCCTCTTTAAGCCAGAGTCAAGGCAGCAGGCGAAGGTGGACCCCCTGATTACAGCATCAATGTAAGAATAGCTAGTCCCATCCCCAGCTTTCCTAGTCGGTACATTTTCTCCCAGACGTGGACAATCCCTCTGAAGGTGTCCAATTTCATTACAATGACGACAAATCTTATCCTTAACCCATTCATCGTAAGGTAGCTTGTAATATCTACGACCCCTTCCCCGACCTTTTGGCGGTGAGTCAGTAGATAGAAAGCCAAAGAGCCCAGCATTCTGCCTCCCCGTTTGGCCCTGCAGAATGCGTCTCACCACTATCCTCAGTAGGAGCAGTAGGAAAAGTAAATCCCCCAGAATTACTTTGTCGTGGATCAACAGTAGGACTCTGCTGAAAAGGTTGAGCCGTGGCGTTAAGCGCCGAACACCCAGGAGCCGGAGTAGACTGAACCCTCAGTTGAATGCTAGGGTTGGTCACAAGAGTAGTGGCACCTTGTCGTCCCTGCACGGACTGTGCCGAGTTACCCCTAACGGTACCCGTGGAAGCATTCCCAGAATTACTCTTAACGTTGGCAACTGGAGTGGAGGATCGTGCCCGTCCCGAATTCAATCGATCTTGACCCCCACCTGAAAGAGAAGGTGAAACACTGTTAGACACAGACACAGCATTGGTAGGAACAACAACATGAGAGTTCGAGTTCGGTACGTGGGACACAGAGTTCTTCGAACCAGGTTTGAAAGGAAATTTGTGCCACAGAGGCAGGTTACGCACAACCGCCTTTAGTTGCACTACAGTTCGTGGAGCTTGGATAGCAACATAGTCCCGAACTTCACGTGATAATCCAGCGAGGATCATTGGTACAATGCTAGTATCGTCCAAGGGTTGTTGGAGTCTACCACACTTCGCAAGAAGCGCTGAAATGAAGTCTATCGGTGACTGCTCCGGGCGCTGTTTCATGGCATTGACTTCAGCCAAGAGAGTACCATCCGATTTTTCGAGGAAGTGGTCAGCTTCGAAAGCTTTACGAATGTCCGACCAAGGCGAAGAATGCGGTGAATTGGTCCTCCACCTATCTGTAAATTTCCCAGTTAGCACTGAGCAAACAAGTTGTCTTTGTGCCACGTAAATGTCCATGGCCTCAAGCCAATCGCAAAGGTTTGAGTCGTGCTGCAGTTTCGGTGGAGCAATGTGCATGAACGCTTGTGCGAGTGCAGCAGTAACAGATTGCACTGGCACAACTGATGGTATAGAAGATGACGGTTGGACAACACCCGTACTCATTATCTAGTGCTGGACAGCCGGAGTAACAATTCCTGATGACGAAGAAGTAGAGCCAGTCGAGAATGCAGTCTGTGAAGACATAGGCAACTGCGCTGTCGATGAAACAACGAGAGGCGGAACATTGCCAGAAGCAGAGATAAACGAAGACGTGACAACAACTGTTGAAGATGATACGACCAAAGATGCCGAGGTTGACAAGTTGGATAACGAACCAGTGGCAGAAACTGCAGCCGAAGTCGAAAGAGGTTGAGACACCGACGAAGAAACGTTGGAGGCAGCTGAAGTATTCAAGGCAATTGCAGCGAGTACCTTATTAAGATCTTCTTTCCAAGATTGTTGTAAGGCTGAGTTGGCTGAGTCGACCTTTAGTTCCAGAGCAGCAACTTGAGAAGACATTGCTCTGAAGCTGAGCAGCCGTGGACGATAACTTTGAGTCCAGTGCCTGGCATTCATCGGAGAAAGTACCTTATAACTGACTAAGCGCAGTGTTGAAGTGTTCCTCGACATCGGCGAGGGAGTCTTCGAGCCTCTCTGTCGTCACCTGCAAAGAGTTTTCATGACGCTTTTCCTGACACACTAATCTTTGGTTAAATTCACTTTCCTGCGCTGCAAGTTTTTCATGAAACCCCCTGAAGGCTGTCTGCAATTTACTGTCCCAAACTGCATGGAATTTGTAAGAGTGTCAGTGATGCACGCTTCTAATTGTTGCTCACTGTGCCTAACCAGTTCAGACAGTTTTGCAATCTGTTTGATTGCAACTTGAGTCAAGGTTATATCATCATCAATACCCCTGTTGGCAATTTCATTAGTATTAACAACACTAGCAACACTGTCCGTGGACTCATTCGCACCACCATTGCCTTGACCAGGAGTAATGGGCGAAGCATCATTCGATTCCCCAGACCACATTAGGTTGGTGATATTGCCTAGGCCTAAAGCAGAAATGAATGAAGTCAATAGACTAAATTACCCTGTCGAAGTTGTGGCACGCACGGGTGACCGCTCATTGACACTACTGTCATTACTCGAATTTGTATGCACTTCCTCTGGAGAAGGTGAAGTAGCTTCGTCTCCCTACATCGTATCGGTATAAACATCACTTTGCTCCATTTTCACCTGCTGAACGCAAATATTCAAGGCAAAATTGCCCACTACACGTGCAACACAATAGAAAATTTCAGCAGATAATCCAAGTTAACATTATAAGCACGCAACAGATCCCCACTCGGAAGCAACATTGCAACCACAGTTAACAAAGTTGTAGGGAGCTAGCCCCTATAACCAGCGAAAGTTCGATGGGTGTACCCTTTAAATGCCACAAAATAAATTTGCAGAAACGTTTCGCAATTTCCAGGTAACAGTTCCGAACGTGTGCCGCATTAAAATTTTCCCAATGCAATTTTGTGTAAGCCTTAACCAGGTACGAGCGGGCTACACTACCACGCAACGTAAACAAACACACCGGCGTAAGAGTTTTGGCGCGAAAGTAAACAATGGGCGGCGGCGTCATTCATCAGCGCTACGCAACTTACTACTCCCAATAACTGCCGCTCGGATCCCCATACCTCTTGCATATAATGTTCTCATGCTGCATACGTATGTAACACATGAAGTGCAATAAATTCTAAATGTTCAAATAAATGCTGCGGGATCATTGCCACACGGTGAGAAAATGTTTGTGCGTGTAGAAACTAAGCTCAAACCCCGCATACGCAATAGTTCAGCGCTAGCAATCGTAAGCCTAACGTGTAACAATTGTTATGAGCGGTGCGGCAATGTCCAAAAATCGTAGTGTTGATAGCTAAGTACTTACTCACGCACGCACTCGGGCATCGACACCAAGTAGAAATACATTACCGACAACTGGCTTTATCGTGCAAAAGTTCGTTGCGAATGCAAGCACTACACTGGAAGATCGCTTGTAGCTGGAAAACTGGTCGGGACATTGGAGCGTCGATCGTCGATCACCGGATTTCAAAAGTTTGATGTGCCGGGTTCAAAGTCGTTCGGAGCACTACTTGTCAGGTTGACACCCTGCAGTTACGTGCGGGGATGTCGCCTGACTGCCAGATAAACTCAGTCGGAAAGCTGAATCTTCTTAACTCGGGTTTAATCATCGGAAACATCTTACAAGCCGAGTACTACATGTCGGCATCAACTCGAGAAGCACGCTAAGTGTGCGCGGGAAACAGTTCATTGTCTCAGCAGAGCTTCGCGTACAGCGTACAGGAGAAACAGGACATAGTAAGCCAAGGCCTGCTGAGGCTTGTGACAGGGTAATTTCGCTGGAGATTTCCTGCCACCTGGTGACTAGCGAGGCAAATTCTCAGGTGATTTTCCAAGCTGATTGATTGGTGGATTAGAGCCCTCGGCAACAGAAATTGACTTTCTGGATTGGCTAAGAGATTTACAAGCAGGAACTACGTCAGCGGAACTTGTCTTTTCACGTTTCTTACCGCCAAAATGACATGCGTTTTGAAAAAGCGTGATGTTGCTCATTATTATTCTCGCAGGAACTATTGCTTTTCGCCGTTGGATTAAGTGCTTTTGGTGGCTGCTCAGGATATTCATTTTCAGTGGTATGTAATCTTAGCTGTTCGCGATGTTTGCGTATTGTATTACTGTTAGTGTCAACGATAATATAGGATTGATTACTGCCTAACTGCGTTACGACACCTTTTGACCATAACCTATCACTTGTAGTACTAAAGTCACGGTACCAAACATTATCGTTTGATACAGTTTCAACTCACGATGGTGGGTGCTCTGTACTTGTGATTGTTTACGGCGAACGGCTGCACTAGGGTCAGGGAACAATAAATCCAGCCGAGACTTTAATTCTCGGTTAAAGTATAATTTTCTGGGTGTTGCTTACGTGGTAGCGGAAATAGTGATACGTGCTGATAACAAGTAAGAATTTATACTTTCTTGAATAGTAGACCCCTGTCGCCGCGCAGCCTTTGTAGACTCTCTTGAAATTGCGGGCATAAATGTCTGCCAATCCGTTGGTCCAGGGTGCAAAACTATGGCCTGTCATGTGCCTAATTCCATTGGATTTTAACCAATTTTGGAATTCTGAGGATATAAATTGGGCAGCATTGTCCGTAACTAAGCTGTCCATTAAACCATATTGGGCAATATGATTATTTAACACGTCGATAACTTGTGCGGACGTTGTAGACTTCATTTTATGCGTAAAAAGAATTTTTGAATTTGTGTCTACTAGTATAAAAAACGTGTAATTGTCCATCGGGCCGAGAAAATCCGCGTGCAGTCTAGCATTAGGCTTGAGTGGATATTCCCATGTGTGTTTGAGCCCAGCCGCTTGAGTATCTTTGTACTCTTGACAATTTTGGCATGATTTAAGTTTATTTTCAATGTCGGAGTCAATTTTAGGCCACCAGACTTTTTGCCTAGTTAAGCCTTTCAATTTCACTATGCCTTAGTGAGCACTATGTAGATCTTTCAAGACTTGACTCCGCAAGGCCGTTGGCACCAGGACTCTATACCCCCAATATAAGGTTTCGTTTTCATCCGAAATTTCAGTACGGCGTGTGAAGTACGGTAACAGATCGGGAATTTCGCATTTGTCAGGCTAGCCATGGTTCACGTAGCGATAGACTGTGGAAAGAAGTTTGTCATGTTTGTTTTCGAGAACTAGTGTCTCGTTTAAAACTGGTAGGTTTGAAACAGTTTCTAAAGCAAGAACATTGTATTGTGGGGCAGCTTTTTCGAACTCCTCGGTATTTGGTAGGGGAAGTCAAGATAACGCGTCAGCTGTTAAGTTAAGCTTTCTGGGAATATGTTCAAATTCATAGTCGTACGCATTAAGCATCACTGCCCAACACTGAACCCTGGCGGCTGCCATTTGCGGTATTCCGGTAAATCCATACTAGGGCCTTTTGGTCAGACTGCAGTATGAATCGCTGACCATAAGCGTATTCATGAAACCGCTTCACTCCCAAGCCACGCTGAGAGCTTCCCGATCGAAATGCGAGTAGCCCATTTCTGCTTGAGTGAGCTTACGTGAAGCGAAAGCTATCGGTCTAGATTCGCCGTTTTTCATGACATGCATAAGGCATGCGCCGACCCCGTAAGGTGAGCCGTCACAAACGAGTTTGAGCTTTAATTTCGGATCGTAGTGGGCCAGAACTTTAGATTTAAGAAATAATTCTTTTACTTTACTCACAGCTCGGTCACATTCTGTACCCCCAAACCCACTTCACACTTGGGCTTAATAAACGTGTAACAGGTGACAGAAC
>JAHWFP010182103.1:13247-46047 GCA_023313725.1 Lithobius niger
ATTTTAATTCAGGCCGTGACAGTTTGCACTTCTCGATCTTAAGTTTGGCTCGTGCATCTTGTAAAGCATTTAACAGTGTATATGTAAAGATTCGTCATGCTCAACCCCCTTCCCGCTCGCCAGGATGTCATTGTAAAACGGGAGACATTTGAGGATTTTACTGGTGACTTGAGTCATAACCCTCTGCAAAATTCCAGGGCTGGACGCTAGGCCTAAGGGTACGGGAAGCCATTTAAACCATCCCAAGGGTGTATTTATTGTTAAAGCTTCTTGTGACTCTTTATCGAGTTCAATTTGCAGAAAGGCATCCTTAAGATCGATAGGGAAAAAGTGTCACTGCCTGCTAATTCACTAAATAAATAATTATGTGGCCGTGGGGACCGGATAGGGGTCGACTTCCAGTTGGGGGTTCACGGTGGTCTTGTAATCACCTTCACCCGGATTTGACAATCCGGTTTATGAACTATGACGCTGGGCGTTGACCACTGAGAGGTTTCCATAGGCTCTATAGTTCCAAGGCCAACCAACCTACGAATTTCTTGGTTAACCTTTTCTTTGAGTGCTAACGGAACTGGCCTTACACGACAGTACACAGGCTTTGCTGCAGATTTGAATTCCCCTACAAACCAATAAGATCATAGTAGTAGTTAATTCTATGAAAAATTCATAAATGGAAAATGCCAGTCTGCCTAAATGGTGTCAAGCTTGAAATGGAACTTGATTCCCGGGCAGACGCATCCATTATTCCTATTGAGTGGCATCAAAATATTTTGCGGACTGTCCTTTAATGCTCCGTCCGTATTCGATACACTCATATGCTGATGGAATTGAGAACACGGTTGAAGTTAAAGGTCAAATCGAACACTTGGATGCGTTAGTTTCAAAATTGTATAAACCTGCTTTAATGGGAAAGGATTGGCTTTCTATTTTTCGGGTTGATTTCCATCCATTTTATGACCTACAAACAAAAGTTAAACCTAAGAAATGTGTAAAGAAAATTAAAATTAGTATTAACACCAGTTATACTTCCGAAACAGTAAAGGGTTTCCCTAAGCTATTTAGTGAAGGTATGGGTAAGTTTAAAAATTTCAAAGCCACAAATGACGACTCCACAGTAACGGAGCCAACATCTCACACCGTGTTGCACAAGAACTCCTATTGGTTGAATGCAGCCATGAAGAAAGCTAAACGACACCATAGCAAACCCACTGTAGTTCCTTTTCGCAATGGAGACTCGCCCAGTGGCCCACGTGAGATCATTACTTACCTTCCTGAAGGAAGCGAGGTTGTCAACAGAGTTCTTGTGCAACACGGTGTGAGTTGTTGGCTCCGTTACCGTAGAAACTTGAAAAAACTGCTTGGCGGTCGGGATTTACCCCCCATCCCCACCCACCCCCTATGCTTCCACCTGCACCCTGTGTTGTTTCACCGATGGCTCCCCACCGATATGGCACTCGCAGCAAGACTCGTGGCGCTATTCCTTCTCCTCCACCCTCCCCCTCCACCTTTGTCCCACCCAGGTGTATTTTGCTCCAAAGTGATTCCCGTGACGTTTTCCCTGTTATCCAGCAAGTGCAGCAGGGGGTGGTGTATTGTGTCCCATGTAGATCACGTGAGGCTGTTTATGTTGGCGAGACTCATCGACTGCTTGTTGAGCGTCCATGAACACCTTGGTGACACGAGAAAAGGTGTCCTGTGCAATGGCATTGCGAGGCACTGTAAGCAGAAAAACCAAAAGATTTCTTGGGAGGACACATCAGTGCTGTTTAAATCCAATTCCCTCAGTGACGCTCATTTAAGAGCCCTCGAGGCTATTGCCATTAAACACTTCCAACAAAAGACTGTTCCCTTAATGAACATGGCGAATCCTGCATTTGGCAACATTGACAAGATCGTGCACCCTTCGCTTAGCGTCTGTCTAGATCGACAATGGAAAGTTGAGCTCAGTCTGGATGTTTAGCGTTGAGATCAGTGGTCGCAATTCAAAATAGTGGACCACTGTGACGTTTTTCTTCGTTTGGACTGAATTTTTGCCGAAATGTCGCCGTTTTAGTATCGTTGTAGTGCTTTTGATGATGGTGATTGTATAAATTATCACCGAAAATTCAAGTGTCTGTTTTGTGGTATTGTGTAATTTTTGGGAGATGTTTAAACAGTGGGGAAACAACACAAATTCAAAAAGGTTGCAACAAATGTTCATTGTGTTGAATTTACGTTGTTTCCGCGCTGTTTAAAACAAGAGACCCAACAATTTTGAAGGACTGTAGTTTGTAAGGCTTTACCGAACACCTATTTTTCACAACTACTAAAAATAGTAACCTTTAGTTTTAGTTTTAAATCGTTTATTTAAATGCTCAAGGGTCAAAAACCTTAAAATAAACGTTTTAAGAGGCTTCAATTGCTTGCCACCAGGTGACGTTGCCTGCAGATTCCCGGCATGCAACCCCACCCTCTTTCAACAAAACTCGGAAAAATTCCGGAAAAAAATTTACCGCACATTTTACAATCAAAACAACAGCTTTGTTTACGGTAAATTTTTTTCCGGAATTTTTCCGACTTTTATTGACAGTATGGCGTTTCACAGTACAAAAATTAATGAAAGACACTCTCTTTCACTTTTCGTTTGAGCACTCTCCCTGAGTTACTCTCTGCTGAGATTGTTTTCAGCATGTTTCAGACCTTTGAAGAATTATTATCATCTGCCGATCCGGCTTCGTGTACACACCTGATGTAGGAAATGTTGCAGCTGTCATTTTATTGGAAATCCGTGCAACGTTTGTGCTTCTGTTTCGGCAATCCCACCTGTGCCTCCTTCGACTGATGTTGTGATCGGCTCTGATGTGTATCTGCATGTCGCAGCACTTCCGTCATGCCACAGGGGCTCATCTGCTGCTCGCCCGGCATATGGATACAGTCTACGTGAGTTAAAAGAATCAACCCAGCGGATTTGGCAGCCGCATGATTTGGCTTAGCCATCAAACAACCTTCAATCGTTGGTCACCACGGAGGGGGCTACTTCTTGAGATCATCCTGGGGTGCCCCCACCCTGCCCCCCTTATAGAAATGTTCCACTTCCGGTTCCCTTAGGAAAAGGGCGTTAGTCCCAATTTGAGATGTGTGCGGGCAGTCAATTCACAATGATTGCAGAAACTGCATATAAATTGGTCCACAATAGCAAGATCTATGACCAAAACACGTTAGTACAAATGTTGGCTTTTTTGCGTAAAATAATATCCTGAGCATTAGTGTGAATTGGTTGATTGCATTAAATAATTACGGTAGGAAATAGCAGATGTAACGAAATTGATAAGGGTTCGGCTAGTACATGGTTGTGCAGATGTTTGTAGCACATGTAGCATTCGATCTAAAGGAACTGGAAGTGAAAAATTTATTTAAGGGTGGCAGGGTGGTGGTCTTGCTCACTGGGAAAGAGGAGGGAAATTTGAATGTAGTGGACTTGAGAAAGTTCGTTAGTGGTGGTGGTTGTGCAAGTCACATGACTCTTGCCTGAAGAAGACTATCAGTAGAGATGTTAGAAAATGTGCAAGTTTGAATAGTGGAACTTCGATGATTTTTGGTTTTGAGTAAGTGACTGTCTTTAATATGAACTTCAACCAAAGTAAAACTGCCAAATTAACGGTATTTTCGAGCCTGTGTGGTCCACGCCATCTTTATGTACCCGAACCTTGTTGCCGATTCGGTGCGTGTTTCTTCCTTCATTAGCCGATGCGAAGAGTGCTGTTTGGGGACACTTCAGGTTTTGCAGGATGATTTTCGAGGTGTGTGTTCGAGGCGTATGAAACATTGTGCGGGATGTGTGTTCGAGGTGTATGTAACATTGTGCGGGATGTGTGTTGCTGAGCGTGATGGTGTTTCGTCCAACTTTGGCGGCTGCCATTGTTTGCCTGCATTGCTTGTCTCATCCGTGGCCTTGTGAGTGACTGTGGCCATGGCCGTTTGCCTGAATTGTTTGTCTCGGCCGGCCATGGCCTTGTGAGTGAGGAAAATGTCGCTAATGTGATGGATGTTGTGGCGATCGACGACAGGTGAAGGTGTCATCGGGGACCTTTGAGTCCCTGGCAGGTCTAACCTTGGTGCCAAGGCAGTCTAGACCCGAAAACTTTTCCTTCCCATCAACACTTTTCCTGGCCATGCTTCGCAATGTATTTTTTTATCTTTGGAAGGGTGGGCATAGAAATTAACGAGTAATAGCCCCTGCCCTCTTGGCAAAGTGCCCCTTTTTTTCTGAAAAAGTGCCCTTTTTCGGTAGCGCGGTGATGTAAATGAGCCTAAAAAAACGCTAAAAAAGGACTGCAAAGAGGGGCAGAAATGGTTAAAGTCCCACAAAAGGGGGTAAAAAGAGGTTAAAAAGTAAAAAAAAGAAAAAAAAAGGCCCCCAGAAAAAAGTTTGCCCCTGCCCTCTCGGGGTTCTGTGCACGTCCCTGAATTCAACTAAGGACGAAGTAAGTGAAAAACTGGAAGAATATATAGCAGGTGTCCAACAAGTTTAATTAGAAACCGAAGGTCATTAGAAGAGACAAGTGAGGAGAGTAAACTGGTCAGCAAACTCAGTGTTTTTAAGAAGCACAATATCGTGTTTCAAAGCATTAGTGCCTTACCCGCCAGAACAGAATAGGGAATCTGAACGAAAAAATCGTAGATCTGCTAGATGTATGTTACTTCTTACTTGATGCAAACTTGCCGAACAGGGTTGCCACATACGCTTTTTTATGCTTTTATTTGCTTTTTTTTCATTTCTTGCAAAAACGCTTTTTTCGAGCTTTTTTCAGGCGTTATTGCTTTTTTATTTAATCTTTCAAATTGTTTCTATGGAATCATGCTGTGGGACATTCTTAGGGTTTCCGAGTTTAACGGAACCCCCTTCGGAGGTGCAGTTTTTAATGTTTATTTCAATTGTCAAGTGCAGGGAGTACTCACCAGGGGCCAGAAATGGGTTCAAAATAGGCTAAAATGCATTAGCTTCCGGGGCTCTGCCCTGGACCCCACTGGGGGAGCTCACACGCTCCCCCAGACTCCCTAGCTGGAAGGATAGGGCTCTCAAATTATTCGATGGAAGCCCCGCTCAGGAATCCTGCCTGCAGCTCTGTTGTGTGCACTCCAGTCAACTTGATAAATTTTATACAAATTTGATGGCTTTATAAAGCCGTAATTTTACAAATTCAGCTTAGTAGCGGAAAACCCACATTCCCTGCCCTAAATGCTTTTTTTCTTTGGACGCTTGCTTTTTTTCCAAAACACCATGTGGCAACCCTGTGCCGAACAAATACTGGGGAGAAGCAATAATGTAGGTGTGCTACATCCAGTAGCGTTTGCTGAGCAACACAGTTATGAGAACTCCATATGAGCTATGGAATGTGGAAAGGCCAAACCGAACACAGAGTTTTGGAAGTAAAGCCTATGCACACATTCCAAAGGAAAGAAGAACCAAGTGGGATCCCAAAGCACATGAAGGAACTTTAGTAGGCTACAGCGAGACTTCAAAAGGCTACAGAATTCTGCTGCCAGATAAGGACAGAGTGATAATTAGTCGACTGTCGTCATAGATGAAGAAACTCTAAATCCAATGGAGTTCATTTGAACCACCGGAAATATACCTATTCAAACCTTCCAAAGGTTAGTGAACTGGAAATTAAAGACCAAGATTCTGTTGAAAACACAGAAGTTCACATTGCAAAAATCCTTGTTCCTGTCACAAATAATAAGAGAAAACACCGTAGAGCCCTTACCCAGCAGTAAGGGCTTCTACCAGGATAGACAATGGTATTCCAGACAGATGACTGTCATACATGGTGTGGATAGAGCCTGAAGGAGAAACAGAATTGTGGCAGGATGTCTTTAAGATGCCAGAATCCGAAAGAAGAAAATGAATTAATGCAGCAAATGAAAAAATAGTATCTCTTCAAGAAAACAACACTTGGACCCTGATATACTTATTGCCAAGAAAGCATGCAATTGGCTGAAAATGGATTTTCAAAACTTAAGTATAATTAACAAGGAACGGTCAGCAGTCACACGGCAAGGTTAGTTGCTAGGGGCTACTCTCAGAAATACAGAGACTCTCAGAAATGCGAGCTCGTGGGCTATGAACGCTAGCAGCTTCATGGGCTTATGGCAAGGGAATGCCACTCGCTGCAGTGGTAGCGGCATATTCTGGGAACAATAGCATCACCTTTCTTTCACGCCACCTCAGTGTTATTGGTACTTCACAATGTGACGGCCCAGCAAGGCACAAAATATACAAGCACAAGCACAAATCGATTGGAGCAACACTTCCATCCTCCTGCATTCCAACACTAAACAAGAAATCCATCTTCACTTCTATCCTTAGCAATCAAGAGCTTCTCTAATCGTCAAATTCCCCTCATGAACCTTCCTGGGTTGACTTGCAACCAAATTGACAGTCTCCTTCACGCAGACTTAATCACTAAACTTTAAGCTAAGTGGCACCACACGAAAATGAATCTGACAGAAAGCATAGATCCCACCATAGAGATCAGTGCTGAGGCACGTGAGAGGGAACTGACTGCTACATCATGTAGGTTAGGCTATATCTTCGTTTTAGAGCAGACTTTCGAAGAAGGAGAACGGACAATTCTCCGAAATTTTAAGTGAACTATCGATGATTTAGTGGGCTACTAATTTGTCATACTAGTGGTGAAGTGTGATTTGTGTTTTCAAGAATGTCGTTTTTTTGCCACTGTTATCGCCGGTTGCCGGTTTTCCAGAGGGTTGGACAGTAATCCAATGATCGACTGCCTACAGCCGCACGGGACCAGCCTTGAAGGTGGGTAGTGGGTACCTTTCTTTTAACACCATGAATATTGCAGCGTATTGGTTAATTCTTTCGCTAATATAGCGTGTTGAAAAGTGTTGAAGTGAAAAACCTTCCTTGGTGAAGTTTGGGTGTGGCTGGCAGGGGGTGCTGTCAGAGCTTGGTTGATTGTATGTCGATCCTGAGTGGTTCACATATTGGGTCTGCATTGTTGACATTTCGGACCTGTGTTGATGATGTGTCGGCATCGAGTCTTGAGAGTTATCACCCGTGTGTTGGGGATGTATCGCCACTGCATTGGTGGCATGTCGGAACTACGTTGATGGCATATAGGCACGTATGCTTTCATGAGCCATACCTGCAAGATGGAGTGGGTCTCTCTGGCGGTTATAAACAGGACAGAAAGCCAATTGAGCTCGGTAAGTGTTAAATAAATACGGATGCAAACCTCAGTGAAAACAATGCTCGTCATATTACTGTGAAAGTTCGTCAAATTTGAGTCACAATTCTGAGAATTATGGAGAATATTACCGCCAAACTTCACAACGAAGATAACCTTCAATGTCTTGCGAATTTTTAATGGCAAACTGCCATCATCCTTAGGCACTTTTGACAAAGTATCGGCCTTTTTACACCTACATCGTCTGTTACGATGTTGGCAGGGATGTTGCTAGGATGTTGGCGGTTATAAATTCGTAGCAGACGATGTAGGTGTAAAGAGGCCTATACTTTGTCAAAAGTGCCTGAGTAAGATGGCAGTTTGCCATTGAAAATTCGCAATGCAAACCTATTTATGTTGCCTTTTGGACTTAAATGTTAGACTGACTGAGCAGGGAATCGAACCCACGACCTTTGAAATCAAAGGCGGAGTCCTACCCGCTAATCCATACTGACGTGTCAGGCCATGTCAGTATGGCTTAGCGTTTAGAACTCTGGCCTTTGATTTCAAAGGTCATGGGTTCGATTCCTCGCTCAGGCAGTCTGACATTTAAGTCCAAAAGGCAACGTAAATAGGTTTGCATCCATATTTATTTGTCTCTGGCGGTACGCAGATGAGGGAACATGTTTGAGGCTGGCAACTCAGTGGGTAGGACTTCCAGTCTGGCTACTTGTGTCAGAAGTTGCCATTTTTGTTCGGGTGTACACTTTCGTTAGGGTTATTGTGTCCTCTGAGCATTTTTAAATCTGTGTTTAGCTTTTACCATGTCCGTTTGGACGAAGTCGGATAAAACTAAAGGTTAGTATTTTCGGATAGTAGTGAAAACGATAATTTTAAAGATAAAATTAGGTTTTACTTATCTTTAAATACTTTAGTGACAACCGACCCACCAATGCTTTCGCTAAACAGATGAGTTCTGCAAACGCAAAGTAAAAAGGAGTGATGTTGCATGCCAAGCAACTGAAGCCTCTTAAAACGTAAATTGTAAGGTCTTTGAGCACTGAGGAATTTAAATAAACGATTTAAAGCTAATGCTAAAGGTATTTTAGGATAAGTAAAAACTAATTTTGTCTTTAAAATTATCATTTTTTAACTGAACCAAACTAAATCAAACAAACCTTTAACGAGCCGAACGTCTAACACTTAAGTACTGAACAAAAATGAAACAAACCAATCAACCTGTAAAATAGAATTTAAAACAATGTGGTTAACAAAGATTCATGTTTACCAAAGTACGAGTTTTTCTGCAAATGCTGTTATATTCACGTGGACTTGTAAGTGAACAGATGTGGAAACTAAGTTTGAGCATAAAGAAATCTCCTGTATCTCTAAATTTTCCTCATAATTTTGGACCATCAGTAAGCTGGTGGAAAGAACCTTCATAATGGTGTATTCAAACAACAAAATCCATGAACTAGAAGTGGACCGAACCGAACAACGTCAGTTTGGTTTGTTTGGTTCAGTACAGACTTAGTAGTTTCTAGTTTGTTGTAATTCAAACATCAAAATGTATGAACTAGAAGTGGACCGAACCGAACAACCTGTTCAATTTGTTCGGTTCAGTACAGACTTAATAGTTTGTTGTAAAGGTTACAAGGGTAAGCTTTGTGAAGTTAAAACAATCAAAACTTGTGCATAACTTTTCTTATTCTGCTGATCAATAGGAGGTGAAGGTAAGACCGGACGAGTAATTGACATTCGTGGTTGGGACAACGAATCTGGTCGTAGTGTTGCCAATGTCACTTGGACATCTGGATCAACAAATGTATATCGGTTAGGCCACAAAGGAAAGGTTGACCTGAAGTACATTCAGGAAGCGTCAGGTGGTTTTTACTATAAAGACCTTCTGCCTATATTAGGTAAGATCAGAGAATAGTTTGAGGGACTCTCATAACATTCAGCGTTTTAATACTACATGTACATGCATTTGTTACAGGGGAAACCATAGAGCAGCAGGCAGCTAAAGTTAATTCAGTCAAACATCCAACGTATAGTGTTGGCGACAAAGTAAAAGTATTGTTAGAAGTGGACACTTTACGAGGAATGCAGGAAGGTCACGGCGGTTGGAATCCTCGTATGGCCGAGGTAAAATTTACGTACAGTATCTTGAAAATAACTCGCTCTCTGTCTCGGACAGTTTCTGTCCAATTTCACTGAAACCTCTTTGTAACCATTAATCGGTGGATCTTTAAAAATAAAAAAGTGGCTGTAGTGCATGCTTCCAGTGCAGTGAGTGTAGTGCATGTTAATCTCGTGGTGCCTTAGGTTTGTAACATTACTTACGTAAATGTTGCTGAGGCATTCATAAAAAAAACCCATGTGGGGTTTCACTTGGAAGTTTCTCACAACTTGCGCACAAATTTTAAAGCAGAGATACTGACCACTGTATCTACTAATTCTTGACAAACCCTTTCACAGTTGTCATCGAAACAGCCCGTTGTCCTCTTCAGGCTTCCTCTTTAGTATAGTTTCTCTCTTGGTTTACATCATGTTGTTCACGGTTTGAAACTGGCGGTTTCTATTGCTACGAAAATGCATATTACCTGCAAATTTTGCATTCTTATTCTCAAATGTATTTTTCATTTAGAGATTAAAAACAATCACCTGTCAGCTCCCCAACCCCGAAGTGCACACGCGTACTCGCCACCTTACTACTATATAACTGCTAAGAGCGTATGGGGGGTGTTTCAAATAGACCAAGAAGGATGTCGTAATATATGGACGGCTCCTATGTTAACCCGTAATGACATTAAAGTTCTTCTGTGAAATCGTGCGAGCGATACTCCAGATTTCCATTTCTGTAAGGAAATTGTAGTCACGTGACTAGATCAAGCATACAGCGGATAGAGACCGTGTTCCCGACCTCAAAAGTAAGTTGGAGGTAACACTCCTTTCTGTCCTGTGTTATTGCTCGCATGATTCCGCAGGTAGCGAATGCCAAGTCGTTTTTCATATTCGGATTTAGAAGATTAAAGATACCATTCATCTTATCCACTAACAGGGTGACACGGAATCGTGACAGAGTGGGAAATTTATAGTACGGCTGGTCAGTATAATTTTTGGCAGAGGTTGGTTAATGGCTAACTGAACAAAAAACAAACTTGCTCCGTAGTGTTTGTTGCAGGTGCTGGTTGTTAGTGGTGATGGTGTTGCTCTCTCTCTGTTGGAATGTGGGGAAGGGAAAAATGGTAGCCATTGTGATTTCAGTTGGTAGAAAGTTCTGGCGAAATAATCAAATAATTCGGACAATTTGGCGGTGTGGGAGAGCTAGAATGTTGAGCTCGCAGCGTTGTATTGCTAGGGACTCCAGCGCTCTGAGGTGTGCTTCCATGTGCGAGTTCGACCCGGGCATCACGTGAGCATTCTCCTTGTTGTTATTTTAAGAACAGTGGCAACTGGATTTGGGTGTAAAGTAAAATTTGAAGGAAAATTATGGCGAGACCATTTTTAACGTGCGTCCGACATAAACAAGTTTACTACGGGAAGAACTACAGATCTCTGCAAAACGTCTAGATAGGCTATTCAGCATTTGCGTGGCGCTAACCATATTTAAAAAAAAAAAATTAGCGCCAGAGATCTAACTTCATTAAAAACAGCTCTTAATGAGCAAATAGGCCTCTACAATAAAAAATAGAGGCCAACACTAACTTTGGCAAAATAGGCCTCTAAAATACAAATTAGAGGCCGACAGTTTTTGGCAGTTCACAACACTCCCCCTTGTTGGGCTCTCTTTTGCCTCAACAAAACACACAAACGTACATGTTAGCCTAGACGACACTTTTAAGTCCTTGGGCCAATATGTGTTGGGTGGCTTTCTTTTTGGGTAGCGTCTTCGTCAACACGTCTGCGGCGTTTTCACTTGATGGTACGTACTCAAAGTTCAGTACACATTCAGCAACTTGTTGCCTCAGAAAATGCCACTTCAGGTCAATGTGCTTGCTTCTTTCTGAAGTCACTTTATTTTTGGCGAGACAGATAGCACCTTGGTTATCGACTTGTATGGTGACTGTATCTTCTACGAATTGTCCCATACCAATTTCGTTTAAGAAATTCTTTAACCACAACACTTCCTTCGCTGCATGGCACATAGCGATGTACTCCGCTTCCACTGTTGACAGTGCTGTCGACTCTTGCTTCTTGCTTTCCCAGGAGATAGCAGCTCCGGCGAGAATACATGTGTATCCGCTGTACAACCTTCTGTCTGATGTCGGATGCCCAATCCGCGTCTGAGAAAAAACTTGCCTTCAGGTTTGTTTTGTGATAATGGAGTTTATAATCCTTCGTTTTCTGGAGATATCTCAGAATGTGCTTCACTCCATTCCAATGTTCCGTCGTTGGGTCATTGTTGAATTGGCTCATGTATGCCGTGGCATGTGCAAGATCTGGTCTTGTACCGTTTGCTAAATACAGGAGACTTCCAATGGCTTCTCTGTATGGCATAGGTTCTTGAGCGGGTGAGTCTTCGTCTTTACTCTTCTCACTCTTGGTGTACTTCATACCAGGGTCGATTGGGGTTGAAGCTGGCTTAGCATCTTTCATACCGTAGGTTTGAAGGATTTCTTCTGCATAAGCGCTTTGGTCTAAAGTGATTGATCCGTTCTTCTTTCGCTCGATTTTGATCGATAGGATCTCTTTGGCTTCTCCTAAGTCTCGTGACTTGAATCTTGTGCTTAACTTTTCTTTAAATTTGTCGAGAGCTTCGTCATCTCGGGCTAAGACTAGGGTGTCGTCGATGTAGACTCCTATGATGATACCTTGCGTCAGATTGTAGTACACACATGGGTCTGCGACTGATTCTTCTAGGCCAATTTCTTTAAGAAATTCGTCGAAACAGGAGTTCCAGGCTCGTCCTGATTGGTGTAGGCCATAGAGGCTCTTCAGTAGCCTACATATACATACGTAGTTTTCTTTACCTTGCTTCACGAACGGTTCTGGCTGTTCCATGTACGTCTCTTCTTGGAGGGTTCCGTTCAAATAGGCGGCTGTAATGTCCATTTGATGAACTTTCCATCCAAGTTCTACAGCAATAGCTATAAGCGTCCTTATGGATTTAAGCTTTATGACCGGCGAGAAAGTGTCTTTGTAATCAATGCCTTCTTTCTGCATGAATCCTCTCGCTACTAGCCTAGCTCGGTAGCGTTCCAGTTGACCATCTTGAGTGAATTTCTTCTTAAAAACCCAACGGGATTTTATCACCTTTTTTCCTTTTGGTCGAGGAACCAGCTCCCATGCTTGGTTTTCTCTTAGATCGGTTATTTCTTCTTGCAGTGCTTGTTTCCAGCTTTCAGCTTCTGGACCTTCTAAGGCATCTTCTAGAGTTTGAGGTTCCACGTAACCTTGCTCTTTGATAGCGTTACACTTTAGTTGGAAGTCCCTCTTTTCTGCCTGTCGAAGTGATCTGATGACTGGTCTTTCGACTTTTATAAGTGGCTGTTCCGTACGGTCTTGATCGTAGCGGTCTTCGTCAAAGCCAAAGAAATCTACTTCTGCTGTATTTTGGGTCTTCCCCTGATTTAGGAGTTTCTCTTCATTTTCACTGGTGACGTCGTCAGTCTCCGCAGGGATGGTTGCGTCTTCAGTTACTACGTTGTGCGTTGGGACATCTTCAGCTTTTTCTTCTTCGATGAAGAGTTCCAAAATATCTTGGTGAGCTTCTTTCGTCGAGGCTTTGTCGGTAGACTTCTTGAACGGGAAAATGTCTTCTTCAAATCTTACATCACGGCTGATAAAGATTTTATCTTCTCTGAAGTCCCACAGTTTATATCCTTTAACTCCTTCAGGATAACCGATGAAAACTGTTTCAACTGCTCGATGGTCAAGCTTCCCTTTTGGAATGTGACGTCCAAAAACGGCCCATGCTTGACATCCAAAAACTTTTAAGTGGCTTACGTCGTCGTCTTTTTGATTGCACAAAGATGATGGAGTCTTTCCTTGGAGAGCCTTAGACGGGCACAAGTTTCTCAGTTTACAGGCTGTGTTCGCTGCCTCCGCCCACTGATGTTTTGGTAAGTTTGAATGGATTAAAAGACACCTCGTCATGTCTAACAATGTACGATTGAATCTCTCGGACACTCCATTTTGCTGAGGATTTCCTGGTACAGTTAGTTGTCTTTTTATTCCATGCTCGGTTTGATATTCATCGACTTTTCGACTCTTGTACTCTCCGCCGTTGTCAGAGCGTAGCTTTTTGACCTCGACTTCATGGGTGTTCTCTGCTTCGAGTCTAAATTCATGGAATTTCTCTAAGATCTCGCCTTTAGTCTTCATAGTATACACTTTGGCATATGTAGTGTGGTCGTCAATAAAAGTTACTAGATAATTTGCTCCGCCTTTTGAAGTTGGAGAAATCTTGCCTACTACATCAGAATGTATGAGCTCGAGTACCTTCGTCGCCGTGTTGATACTGACCTTGGGATAGGCATTGCGAGCTAACTTTTCCTTTAGACAAGTGTCACAGTGATACTTTTCATCTGCTTCTGTTAGTTCTATTTCAAGCTCGTTTGACTTAGCAACACTCTTGACAGCTGCTTTGTGTAGGTGCCCAAATCGCTGATGCCATAAATCTTCTTTTTCTTTTTGCTTCGCGGTGTGCGCTTTCAGTATTTCTTCTACTTTGTAAAGACGATTTTCCCTCTTCGCTGTAAGGATGACTGACCCGTCTTTATCAATGACTGAAGCTTTACCTTGTGCAAATTTCACTTCATAGCCTAGTTCTTCGATTCGGCCTACCGATAGCAAATTTCCGTCTAGGTCTGGTACATACAGAACGTTCTCAAGCGTGATGTTGTATCCACCTGGGCAGTTTTCTTTCGTCAGATGCAAAACTGTATTCCCCTTCCCTACAACTTGCATAGTTTGTTTATTTGCGACTTCGACAGCTGAGTGTTTATTTACTAAATTCAGAAGCTTGGCTTTATTTGAGGACATGTGTTCGGTCGCTGCGCTGTCCAGATACCAGGCTGTAGCTACAGTACTTTCGCCGTCTGCGGTACGTAGTGCAATGTCAGGTGGGCTAACAACTTTCGAGGCTATAGCTACCTTATCTTTGTCGCGGGTTTTTCTTGGAATGACCTTGGTCCTCTCTTCATGGTCGCCATCATCACTGTCCTTTTCTGGGCAATTTTTGGCAATATGACCTAATTTTGAACAACAATAGCATTTGACATAACGTTTGCCACTCTTCTCGGATTGCTTCTTTCCGCTAGGCTTGTCATGACCTTCATTTTGCTTTTTGTTGGTTTGATTTTGGTTCGTTTTGGTGAATAGGGCCTTATTTTCTTCTTCAGACTCTTCTTTTGGCCTAACACCTTTAGTTTGTCGTTTTTCTTCCAGCAGTAGTTTGGCTTTCACAATTTTAGTCGACAAATTGCTTTCCTGATACTCCAAGTTTAATATCAGTGCTTCGTAGCTTTTGGGTAAACCCATTAGCATGACAAGTGCAATTTCTTTGTCTGTAAAATCGTAACTACAGGCTGCTAATTTACGATGTACTTCCATTATACGACCTAAGTACGATGTCATCTTCTCACCGTTTTTCATGTTTATTATGAAAAATTCTCTCATAAGCTGAATAATATGGAGCAGTCCGTATTTGGTATGAATTTCGGCTAAATTCTCCCAAGCTTCTTTAGCATGCACGCAATCGCCGATATCGTCGAGATAGCTATCTTCTACGACTAGGAAAAGAAAAGTCAGGGCTTTGTCGTTTGCTTTTCGCTCGCTGTCAGACATAGCGGCGCCATATCCTGGATCAACGGCTTCCCAGACGCCTCTTTGCACTAGTGCAGCTCTAGCTCTTATCGACCATGCATGGTAATTTTCTGCATTTAATTTCGGTATTTTGAACTCATCAGAGCTTCCTAGCGGATGCCATATTGTCGTCCTTGGCTTACGGAAAACACAAGTTCAGAAAGTTTTTGATCACCGTTATTTTTGCGTTCTTCGTTTCGGCTGCAAATTTTGTAAAAAATCTTCGTTCAAACGAGTGATAACGTCATCACTTTCTGTTGGCCTTGTTTTTCCACAGATCATTTAAAGAGTTCTTTTATGGTACTTCGTCTAAAAACCATTTAAAAGTTCTTTAAAATGCTTCGTTTACGAGTCGGCTTTACTCACTGCGTAGTAGCGGCGTGGTCGCGCGTTAGGCCTATTTCTTCGGCGCCATTTTTTTCGTTTCGAACGATCGATCGGCCGTCTGCCAGACCGTTGAATGTTTCGCTAGCAAAAAGGACTTACAGTTCCAAAAACGCAGTTGAAACGTCGTCTGGGCCCATAACCTGTTGTTATTTTAAGAACAGTGGCAACTGGATTTGGGTGTAAAGTAAAATTTGAAGGAAAATTATGACGAGACCATTTTTAACGTGCGTCCGACATAAACGAGTTTACTACGGGAAGAACTACAGATCTCTACAAAACGTCTAGATAGGCTATTCAGCATTTGCGTGGCGCTAAGCATATTTTTTTTTTAAATTAGCGCCAGAGATCTAACTTCATTAAAAACAGCTCTTAATGAGCAAATACAATAAAAAATAGAGGCCAACACTAATTTTGGCAAAATAGGCCTCTAAAATACAAATTAGGCCAACAGTTTTTGGCAGTTCACAACACTCCCATTGAATTTGGTTTTGTTTTCGAGTGGTGTTACTGTTCAGTTATAGCACTCTTTTTCTTGAACACTGAAATTACTCGTCACGCCTACTTTCAAAAACAGTATACTGTCTGTATCTTGCAAATTTTTGATTGTTTACCAACAATCTTCATTAGGCACGGTCTAGAAAAATGAGTTTTCTGGTTACATCCTCGTTATTTTCGTCTGCTTGCTTGAAAAGAACGTCCACGGCCCCCGATATTTACAAGGTAAGCGCACGCAAGCGGCATGGCCACCAATATTTACACTGCTGGGTCCAATATATACAATTTCGCGTCCACTTGCACAAATAGCATGGTCCTCGCAATATACAAGGCCCATGCACTTTCATTACTTGCTTCTTTTACTCCATTTTGCTTATGAATTTTCATTACTTGCTTCTTTCACTCCATCTTCGCTTCAGCATGCTATCTAAGTGTTTACTACCAAGTGTATGATGTTTTTGAAAGTGAGCGTGACGAGTAATTTCCGTCCTTTTTCTTCTGATTCGCTTCTGTGGCTTGTGTGTGTTTCATGACTCAAATGCTAACACTGTTTTGTTTCACCCATATGCACCCTTATTCCACCCTCCGCCAGGAACCCAGTACACAGTTCCGGCTGTAGTAGGAAATTTAACTTTGTTGGTGGGAGGCTGGTTTTTCGTGCAGATTCTTGTCGGCAAAGGGGTAGGAGACGGTGATCTTTGCACTTCCTGGCACTCTTGGCTTTTGACTTTATGTTGTTGTGGTGCTTTTCCATGGGGTGGGGTGATGTTGTTGGGCATCACTTGCAGAAGAATTGGTTAAAAACGAAGGTCTGGAGTTGTTCAAGGTTTGAGGAGCAGACGTCACTTCTAGCGTTAGTATCCCTTCTGCTTTGAATCAACCTTTTGAGGGTGGAGGGGTTTCTAAAGTAGCAGGTGATACCAACCTTTGCCAACGCTTTCTTGACGCTTTCACAATTTCCACTGGGCCTTCACAGCTTTGGTATACAGCTTTGGTAGGGTCAGTCCACTCGATACTAAATAGCAGTGCGAGAAACGGCGCAGCATTTACGCAAGAAACGGTGCATTATTTTTGCAAGATGCATCTGCAAGGTAGCCACACACATGGCGTCACTACTGTACCGTTGCTGTACGTGTTGCTGAGGGGTGTGCGATACTATCGAATTTCGATACTGATACCAATACTTTATTGGTATCGGTAGTGGTATCCAAATTCAAAACTTGGTATCGATTTTTCGGTAGTATCGAAATCGAAAGAGTATTGTTGGCTTAAAAAATACTGCATTATTACGAGAGCATCGATGAGGTTTTAGAACAAAAAATTAATTTAAAGAGTTTAAATCATTGTAGGTGTGTGGCCTAACAATAGCAGCAGTTTCACATGTTTTTAATGGGCCACCTACCTATTGACTCTTTGTTTGTGAGAGTAATCTGCACCAAATAAATCGTAAAATCCCAAGAAGAATGGTGATTACTGGAACTGAATACGTTACAGTTGATTGCTGACTGTTTATGGAACACATATGCCATGGTCGGTTTTTTTGATGGGAAATAAAAAGAAACGACGCGGCAAAAATAAAAGTTACAGATCAAAAATGGTCCTTAGTGAGAAATGAAATTATAAAATTACCATTCTTGTCATTCAATAATTTCATGGACACGTGGTAAGCAGAATTATGACGCAGTGTTCTTTATTTTACCCAAAATAAACCATAATTCCCCAAAATGTACAGAAAAATGGGGTGTAAATATAAAAAAATAAAAAATAAATTTTGCCCTCCCGCACGGATTTCATGAGAAAAATGACCGAGAACCAACTTTCTTTTTTTAAGTGGCCATATAAATTTAAAAAAAAAATTTTATTTATATTTGTATACATAAATAAAAAAAAAAAATTCCGCTAAGCAAAGATCTTTAGGCATGTTAGCTTCACTAAGCATTAGGCATAGATCCTGGCAGCAACTATGTAACTATCTTGTTTTAAACTCAAATTGATTATTTTTTTATTTAACTGGATATGTTTGTGTTATTAAACTACAAATATTAAATTTATACATATTTTCATACATAAATTTAATAGGATTTTATAAAATATATATTTAAAAAAATGTACTATTAGTCAAGAAAACCAGAAAGCCTATTAAAGTAACAAAAAAAACCATTTAATGTTTTGTTTCATAATTACATAATTATAATATAATAATAATAATAATAATAATAATAATAATAATATTATTATAATTTTTTCTGTATTCCTTTATTTGTAATGTCAAATACATAAAAATGTAAGTAAATTCCCCGTAGCCTAGTCTGAGTTTATTTTTAAATTTCTATGCTGAGTAGTTGTCTGTAGGATTCTCTAATTATTAAAATTAATATTTTTTTTTTATTAATGCTATTACACCTTTATAAAATTTTTAAGGTTCATTTTCTAATGTAACAAAGAATTTCAGCTCAACATTGTTGTCATCCGAAATATTTCTGTGAACGGTAATTGTAATGAAGGAAGCTACGGATGAAGTCATTTGAATTTGTTTATTCCTACTGCTTTCTTAAAGAAAGTATCAGTATCCAAAAAAGTATCGTATCGAAAAAGTATCGGCATCGAAAAAGTATCGGTATCGCGATACCAATACTCAGATTAATAAAGTATTGGTATCGGTATCGAATTGAAAAACCTGGTATCGCACACCTCTGCTGTCGATTCTGCATCTGATTGACTGCTGATTTCGCTAGACCAAATAGATGAATCGCCACAATGCTGATCTAACAAATGAATGAGTACTTCTTGCCAATATGTAATCCGGACCACTCCGAACATTTAAATTGTTTTAAACTGCATTAAGCTACCTAAATCTAATCGACAATGCTACTGACAATACGCAACATTTGTTGTATCGTGTCAACAGATTGACCGCACCAGCACCAGGACTTAGCGAGGTTACCATTAAGCTGTAAGATTGAACTGTAAAATTCATTGAGATTGCAAGTTTGTTAGAAAATGTCTACAATTTTATTAAGCCATCAAAATGTTAGAAAATTAGGTTTGCCATGGATTGGGTCTTTTATTTTCTCTAATTGTTGCAGTTTGTTTGTTATTGGTATTGGCATGTCATGGCACATAACCAGTATTTGTACCGGTATCGAATTGGAATCGGATAAATGAACTAGTATCTAAATAGACTATTATCTGGAAAAAGGGTACCTGAACAGCCTTACTTAAAAATAAAGCTTCTTATTTGCCAAAACATATTAACCTGTTAATTTTGCATTACATTGTCCCCAATGGAATGTCCCCTGGAGGTTTCTTCGGCTGCGCAGACGCCTGCTTGCATGCGCGGTGCAGTCCTCCCTTATAAAAGCGAGAGCGCGAAGGCTTTCAGCATTCATTTTCCTCCAGAGGTGCCTACCCGTCACCTTGTCCCATGGTTTCACGCCTTTCGTCAGAATTTGGATTTACCGAAGATGGCTGCCGCACCCGAAGCCTCCGCTTCTCCTGCCGCTCGCCCTCATGCTCCTACTGCACCTTTTACCCTCGGTCGACGCTGGGTCTCGGCGCTAGACCTAGCCGCCGTTAGGACGTTCCTTCCCGCGTCCGCCATCGATGCTCCTTTTATCGCCGTAGATAGCCATGACGTGTCGCCGCTCCAAGCGGGCCAAAGAACTCCTCCCGCTGCGTCGTTGGATCTTTCATCGCTACAACGCGATGTCCAACTGGCGAAAGACAACTACCTCAAGGCTAAGAAAATCCTTCGCCGAGCCGCCGCCTTCTCCAACCCGCCGCCGGCTCCCAACTCCCCACAAACGCGGCCCTCAATCCCCACCCGACCCAGCCAAGAAACGAAAGACCGCCAATCCACCGGTTGTACCGAGGTTCCTCCTGGCAAACCAACCCCCAACTCTGGCAACTCAAAACCTGCTTTCATCGCTGCACCAACCAGCATCCCAGAAGAGAATTCACTTTCCAGACGACCCGGCTGATGATCCTACCATCCCATTAGCATCACTCCTGAAGACTGTGGCAGAGACAGTCCTGGACTGCTTTCTTTTCAAGCCGTCAGAAACTGCTGACGATCCCGTCAACAACAGAGGACTCAAGACAGGACTTGGTTTCGCTCTCAGTGAAAAAGATGCTAAACCCCGCAACCTTCTCTGCCAGTCGACCACAATACTGACTTGCCTGCTTTGCAATGGTGGTTTCCTGCTTGGAAAGGCAACGCTCTCATCCTCGACAAAGTACCTCTGGCTCCCCGCGCCTTCCGGGAAGACAGTTTATCTCGCCCACTTGGCGACGGCGCCACAAATCCCCGAAATTTCGACACTTAGGCAGAATGTGAATTCCTTTGCGGGGAAGTCAAGATGGACTTCGGTACTGCCCTTTCCATCCCCAAAATGCTGAAATTTTAACTATCATCCTTTTCGAGAATGACAAATGCCTCCGCCTGAGCTTGCGGGTAGCATCACATGCTGACGTACTTAATACTGCCGTCAATGCACTTTCACCTGATTCCAGCCCGGAAGAAATCCGCAGCCTCTCATCCTTTATTTCACAACTCTTCCAAAAATCCAGCTTTTGCGACCTTTCACTTTCTCAATTGGGCAACCAGGGCCTTATTCAACAACACCCTCCTCCTTCGGGAAATAGCCGTCTCGTCGGCCAACAACCTCAACGTCTCGACACGCCATCGACTCCGGAACCAACCGGTCCACGAGTCGACACACTCTTCCGAGGCCTAATCCCGACTCTTGCGCCACACCTTGACATCTCCAGAAAATGTAAGCTTCATCGTCAGAACCTTTCATCAAATCGGCCCTTCCATGCCGAGACAGCAGCAGCCATTTCGTGCCGACACACCACGTCCCCGTTCCGACCAACGCAACCAACACAAGTATGCCACAACTCCCGATTGATGCAGCCGAAACTCGTCACCAGGGAACAGAAGCTCCTTTCGAAAGAACCAATAATGACGCCTTTCACCTCTCCTGCTTTCTAGTCAGTGCAAGACTCCGCCACTTCTACTCGGCTTGGCTAAACCTCACCCTCAATGCAGAAATTCTCTCGATAATAAAACACGGATTTTGTCTGACTCCTCTGACACAGCCTCCACTATCGGCCTTCCTACCCTGGGACTTTGCACCGCAGATTTCAGATTCCCTTTCATTCGAAGTCTCGGAACTCTTACGGAAAAAAGCCATCAGAGAATGTAACAACCCAGGACCGGGTTTTTACAGGACGATCTTCACTCGACCAAAGAAATCAGGAAGCCTACGCCTAATTTTCAACATGAAACCACTTAATAAGTTTATCCTCAACGACCATTTAAAGATGGAAACTCTGGAGACAATCTGTCTGTCATTCAAACAAAACGATTAGACAGTGTCAATCAACTTGGAGGACGCTTATCTTCACGTCCCCCTACATCCAGCAACAACCCACCTTTTTCATCTACAACCAAAAGGTCTACGAATTCCGTTGTCTTCCCTTCGGATTAAATGCTGCACCACGTATTTTCACCCTAGTTCTGAAACCAATTCTCGCAAACATTCACCAGCAACAAATTCAAGCCAGCGCTTACCTGGACGACTGGGCACCCACAACCCAGACCCACACAAGCTCGAACTCAACAGAGACAGGACGATCTCCTTACTCAACCAACTGGGTTTCGGAGTGAACCAAACAAAATCAAGATTGACACCTGCTCAATCCTTCACCTTCCTCGGGGCCTCATTCAATCTACAATCGGGAAGAATCTCTCCCTCATTGGATCGCATTCAAGATCTCCTACATCACATACGCCTCTTCTGCAACCAAACAAGCTTTTCACCCCGGGAACTCAACTCCCTAGTTGGGAAAATGGACGCCGGGGCGAGCCTCGTCCCTTACGGCCGATGGATGGTCAGGCCCCTTCGCCATCACCGAATAGACAACTGGTCAATCTATCAAAATCACCCAGACAAACAGATGCTTTTCAACAAAGACTTTCCCTTTGAAACTCTCCTTTGGTGGTCAGACATCACAAACCTCGCAAAGTCAATGCCTCTCCACGAACCCCCACCCGACCTTCTCATCTTCACCGATGCATCCAAAGAAGGATGGGAAGCACACCTAAACAACCTCGAAGTATCGGGCTCATGGCCAGCAACAAACAAGGAACACATCAACATTCTCGAACTTCGTGCAATTCTCCTAGCTCTTCATTACTTCCTACCACAAATTCAAAACCAAGTAATCCAGATTCAAGCAGACAACACGACATCCCTGGCTTACATTCGCAAGGAAGGTGGAACAAAATCAAGATCCATGCGCAGCCTGACCTCCGAAATCTTCAACCTGTGCATTGCAAACATCACCCTGCTGCCTCTTCACATTCTGGGCAACAGGAGTGTGATTGCAGACTCTGTCACGCCGGAAACCACCAACGGGCGAATGGTGCCTCAAGAAATCCATCTGCGAATATCTCTTCAACATCTGGGGCACACCGATGCTAGACCTATTTACCACGAAGCACAATGCCGGACTCCCCACTACATCAGCCCAATTCCGGACGAGAACGCAATGGCAGTGGATGCCCTGACCTTCCCATGGACCAATCTGTTCGCATACCTATTTCCACCCTCCAAACTGCTACCACAAGTACTTCAGAAAATCGAAGAAAGCCAGAGCCTATTCCTGCTAATAGCCCCGCTCTGGCCATCAGCACCATGGTTTCCACTCCTTCTAAACCTACTAGTCGACAACCCAAGAAGTCTGCCTCTTCTACCAGATCTTCTATCACAACAGAAAGGGTCAAAACTACACCCGAATCTTGCAAACCTCAACTTACGCAGGTAGCTACTATCGTCAAACTCCTCAAAAAGGCTGGAATTCATCAAGAAGAGGCCGAACGCATCGCTTCAAAAGCCACCAGACACTCAACAAATCGCATGTACGACAGCCACTGGTCAAAATGGATTCATTGGGGTATCACAAGGAAAACTAATCCAATCGACCCTCCCTTTACCAGACCTCCTGAAGTTCTTCAGCGACCTTTTTAACATCGACAAACTGAAAAGTTCAACAAAACTTGTCTACCGTTTAGCATTAAACAATGTTTTTAAAGCAGCAAACAAAACAAAACTACTCGACGATTACTGCATCTCGTCATTACTACGCTCCTTCGAAAACGAACGTCCAACAACTAAACGAACCGTAACCGATTGGGATATATCCCTCGTCTTACAATCCCTTATGGAAGAACCATATGAACCTATGCAAGACAGTCCACTCCACCTCATGACCCGGAAAACTGTCTTCCTCGTAACTCTGGCAGCCAGTCTCAGATGTTCCGAAATCCAAGCCTTCTTGGCCGACTCAGTCTACTGCATTTTCGGACCAAACTTCTCCTCTGTCGCTCTTCATCCAAGAGCAACATTCAGAGCTAAAACGCAAAAACCTTCTGAACTATCAAAACCAATCACGTTCCCAGCCCTTTCAAACATCGTAGGCAATGAACCGGAACGCCTCCTCTGCCGCGTGAGAGCACTACACTTCTACCAAGCCCGAACACAACACGAAGACATCCGCAAGGGAAGAAACCAACTTTTCCTTCCTGTTGACCCCCAGACCGGCGAAACCTCCGCCTCAATGATCCGTTGGATCAAATAGACAATCGGACAAACAAGGCATGAGTAAGAACATGAGGGTGACGGCACATGAAGTCAGAGCAATCTTGACCACATCATGGGCCCACCACAAAGCCACTCCAATCGAAGAGACCCTGGCAGCAGCCTCCTGGCGTCACCAATCAACCTTCACCTCCCACTACCTGAGGGATATGTCAAGAGAAGAACAGGGACTACACCGGCTGGGGCCCATCATCGTAGCCAGAACCGTGGTCAAACCCCCTTAAGCACTCAGAACGAAGCAGAAGCAAGCCATCCATGAAGGAAGCAAGCCAGCCATCCATGAAGGAAGCAAGCCCATCCAGATGGAAGCAAGATCCACAAACAACGGTCCGTTTCAGGATTCCCAATCCCTACGAAAGAGATCCGAATTCCTGTTTCCTCACTGTTCTGAATAAAGTATGAAATTTTTCTCTTCCAGATAAAAATTTTTGAGTGAACGCCTGCTTGCATCCCGGGGCGCTTGTCCAGGCGGTGCCCACCACCTGTCTTTGACGAGGTCTCCTGTTAATGCAAAATTAACAGGTTAATATGTTTTGGCAAATAAGAAAGAACATTTTGCCGGCCCCCAGCTAGGCCGGCAAAAAATTGTTTCTTTTTGCCTAAAACTTACTTAACCTAATCCCATCCTACCCCCCCCCTCTCGAGTCACCGCCTGACATATTGAGAGGAAAATAAATGCCGAACGCCTTCGTGCTCTCGCTTTTATAAAAGAGGACTGCGCCGTGCATGAGCAGTGGGTCATGCAAGCATGCGTCTGCGCAGCCGAAGAAACCTCTAATGTACAATGGACAATGTAATGCAAAATTAACAGGTTAAGTATGTTTTAGGCAAAAAGAAACCATTTTTAACCGGCCTGGATGGGGGCCGGCAAAATGTTCTTTTTCTTCCCCCATACGGGGAAAAAAGCTAACAACTTGAGGTTTGGACCATTGGAAGGCTGGAGAAAACAAAATCTTTTATAATTTGTATATTAAAACATTGAAATCTCTTGACAGGTATTTGTTTGGTTCACACCATCCAAAAAATTTGTTTGGTTCACACCATCTTGTAATTAGTTTCAATATTATTGAACTCTAGGAAAAATTCAACCGATTGTTTTTTTTTTCAGTACATCGGCAAAATCGGAACGGTTCATCGTGTTACTGAAAGAGGAGACATTAGGGTGCAATACGAAGGTTGTAATAACCGGTGGACATTCCATCCTGGTGCCCTAACTAAGGTACCAACTTGTTGCAAAATAATGTGGGGTTAATGTATAGAGTTGCTTATGGATTATTGATCTGTAAATCTCACAGAATTATTACCTAAAGACTTACGAATTTGTTTCAGATTAACACATTCACTGTAGGAGATATCGTCCGCATTGTTGATGATATGCAGCTTGTGAAGGAGTTGCAGAAAGGACACGGCGAGTGGATTGATGTGATGACAAATGTAAGCTTTAAAATGCTGCACTACTAATGATCTTGTATCACTGACAGATATAACTAAAGCATTGATACAGTAAATCTTGCATTAGACACCCAGGTGAAGCTGATGCCCAGCCCTTAAAAATCCAGGGCTTTCTACAACAAAATTAACTAAAGGCTTCATATATTTAACGAAATCAATGTTTTTTCTATATGCCATGAAAACATCATTACCTATTTTGTTAGAGTTCCTTCCATTTAAACCCTACAAGAGAAGTTGGTTTGCCTGCCATGCTTGCAGCCTCCTTTTACTGTGCGTACGCGGTCCCCTCTCATTGCGCATGTGCACTGGCATCTATATAAGGATGTCGCCCAGAGTTGGGCTTTATTCTTGCTTCCTAGGGCTATGGCGTGTGGTTCTCTTTTGTACTCTACCCAGTATTCTGGATGTTACTGCTATGCCAGAAACTAAAGGATACGACCCACGGATTCCTTTGGACTCAGATTCTCATCGCTTATCCAGATTCTTCCGTTCCATCGGCTTTCCGGCCGCTGCTTCTTGGTTCTCGTACTAGCTTCCATCCTTCATCAAGCTTTCCGTCTCGACTCTACATGGATTCCTCGAGTTCCCTCATGGGACGCCTACCTTCAGCAAAGGCAGAGTGGCACTGGATTGTTCGGCTACCTTGACTTTCGCAAGCCGCACCGCCTAGATGAAGCGGACGCCACTCCGTCGCTAGGGTTTCTCGCCTGCATCTCATCGCCTCGGCTTCCCTGAGCTGTTTCACGGACTACTACTTTGGTTGCCAGCTAGAGGACCCTGACCCTCGTCGATCGCCTTTTAGGCCTCTGGTTTCGCCTGCAGAAGACTCCGGATCACCAGCAACAAGGCTCCCAGAGTCGCCGTGGATTTCCGGCACTCGCCTACCTGTTCCATTCCCACAGTTCCCTCGCTCTCTGCATCGTTTGGCAGCTGCTTCTCCATCTGGATGCAACCCTTCTGTTCTGCCCACGAATTGCTGCTTCCCTGGTCCAGCACCCAAGCAGGATGCCTCTATTCGGCAGCCCCCGGCGTCTTCACAACTTCGGAGTCTTCTTGTCCTTGGCTTCTTTGCGCCGAACTAGCCATCACATCATCCTCCCCTACGGCGGAGTCTCCTAGCCCAGGATTCTACACAGCGATTCCTGGCCACCATTCACCAGAATTCCTGCCCTTGGTTCCCAAGTCCCCTGCCTCCATCTCTGGTATACGGATTACTATCTCCGGCATCACGCGGATTGTTTCCTCACGACCTTTAAATTCCTCGGCATCATCCTCTGGCCACAAGTTCGGAACACCAAGACTCTCCTGCACAGAATTCTTGTCACCTCTGCCCTTCGGACTCTCCCCTACACAGGCTCTTCCTCTGGATTCCTTTCGGATCAACTCACCATCAGGAGCTCATCCAGTTCTCCAGATCTCCCCCACAACCAAGTAAAGAGTCCCCAAGCACCAAGCTAGGGAACACCGACATGGCTTCCAAGTGCCTCTACCAGCAAGATCCCTGCCACGGATTCCTGGCATCCCATCTGTGACATCTTCCGAAATTCCGTATTCCGTGCGGCTTCCCGGCTTCTGCTGCAATCATGATATGGACAATACTTCGGATTCCAACCCCGTATGGTGGGCCTCTCATTTCTTTTCTGTTGCAACACCCTTGGTCTCAGCTGACCAAGCCCAAAAAAAACCATTTTAAATATACCTTGGAATAAACAAGAAGATAAGAAGACAACATGAAGACAAACACGGAAAATCAACAAAGCTCTTCAAACGATCAATGTGAAAACAAACTCGTAATGCCGATAAGACACTTATCATAATGGACACCAGTCAAGACAAGCTCAAAGACGGAGAGTTGGCAAACCACCTCTCTGACGTCAACAACGTCACCAGGCGGTGCTGTCTTCTCTTGTTTAACCATCCTCACCTTTTTCCTCTCAGGATGTTACTCCGTTACAAGTCATAACAACTATTTCCAACATCATTTCTTTGGGCACGGCTATCCCTTGCGTACGTCCTCGGCTCGCCGTCTCATTCTTCTTTACCGGCTTCCTCTCAACTCAGTCACCCGACCGACCCTACTGAAAAGCAGGTGGGGGGGGGTGGCATCTCCCTATAACCTGTGCCAGATTCCTCTACGGATTCTAGCTCCAGAAGACACCTACATTATTCCTCCCACGGGGACTTTCCATCATTACTTACCATGGACTCCGGGCAGTCATGGTTCTGGCGTTCGCCTGAGGACGATACCAAGCTCATCTACAGATTCCTTCCCCAGGAACACTTCTTACGCTTCCTCCAGTCACCACGGCGGGGCGTTGCTATAACACTTCCCGTTTGTATAATGGTCACTTCTCGCCTCTCTCTGCGGGAATTTTGAATTTGGCCGTTGCTCACCGCACACAGTGTTTGCTGTTAGTATCATGGCGGATCCGTCCACCAACACCTCCTTAAGTTTTCTGACAAAAGCCCAGGACCTAGAAACTTCTGCCCCAGTGGAGGGACATGTGGGATCCTTTCCGGACCCAGTACGGTGTCCTTGCTTAGAATTTGTGTGCGAAAAATGGCATCTGGATCCACACCCATGCTGCCAACATCACCGTACCTACAATTGGTACACAAAGTGCAGTGTATGCGTCACCATCACAGAAACCGAATGGAAGGTGATTCTCCGCTAGCATAAGAAAACTCGCCAACAGAATTTGAAGCGCACCTTACACCGATCCTCGGCAACACTGGTATCTCCTCAACCGGCTCTCATGATTTCAAACCGACTCGTTCAGTGACTTTTGCAGATTCCATATGCCATATCTTCACAAAACTGTCCTACACACACTCGTTACTCGAAGCCGTCTACTTCTCGCCCGAAAGAGGACACCGACACTTCATCTTCACTGCCTTCATCTTCCCGCAAACGATTAAAGTCGGCTATAGGCCTCCCCACCAAGAATTGGACAGCAGCTCTTCTGGCTTCCAAACAACCATGGTCTACCACGGACTCTCTTTCCTCTCGTGACCAGTCCCAGACCCGACCCAGCGATACCGCTACGACTTCCATCGCTTGAAGATGCGTGAGCTTCCCTCTTACGAAGCCTCCAGCTTTCTGCTGAAAACGAAGCCCACATCACCATCAACCTGGCATCCTTCTACTTCGTACTCCTAACTCTTCAACAAGAGCTGGACTCCGCACGAGCCTCCCACATCTCTCTACAGCATTCTACCGAATCACTTACCTCCCTGCAGCGCACGATCGACCACCAAGCAGACACCATACGGTTTCTTCGCTCAGCCAACTCGACCTTCGGCACGGACCTCCGCTACTGGCAGGACAAGGCTTCCTCACTCAAAGTATGGAACATGCTGTTAAAGAAGAAACTACAAGTCACTACAAAACTATCACCACTACTGCCTTCTCTCGCCTTGTGTTCGGAATACTGTGCCAGCTCCCACACCTGGCGTCCCCACGGGGTTTGCTCCCCACGAGTTTCCGCAACATCCCCGTTATTGGTGGCTCAACCCCAAGTTGACACAGACTCCCTAACATTGTCATCCAAGTCTTGTCCACAGATACCAGTGAACTCAGGGGTCTCATCATAGTCACCGATTCCTCGCCAAGAGAATGCCTCCCTCGAAGTTCCATCCATCCCCCTCTCTGACACTGCATCCCAGACCTTCGCCGCAATGCTCCTAACTGCGCAGACAGCAGTATCCTCCTGGTTGACAGCGTCATCCTCACCCAGCCTTCACCAGTTATCCTATTACTCCGTCTGGCAGTATGACGACGCTTCGTGATTCCTCCCTCTTTCCAGGATTCGTTCAATGTTCCGACCACTCCACCCGGAATCTACCCTGCACGGATTACCAGGCATGAGCCATGGTGTAGCGGCGCTTACAGAGTCTTGAGGTGCCTACTGTCTATAGCACCGACAATCTGGCGTACTTGTGGTTACTTTAGATAAGTTCATAAGTGGCGGTTTTTACTTTCGCGGAAAAACAGCATAGCGTGTCTACTGCACGGTTAGGAGAAGAGCGTCAGCGTCCTACCTAAGTTATGAAGACCTATCTAATCATGGTTCACTGCCACCACGATGGGTAATTAATATAATTTGCCTACTTCGGAGTTAGAATAAAAATGGTTTTGTAATTAAAATAACCCTTGCAAATTAAATCGGACTCGAAGTCAAAATTTGTTGTTCAAAACAACTTTCTTTTCTGTTTTAATAAAACATGACAAGATTTTTACACACGGAGTAACTAGTTGGTTACAAAAATAAAACTGGGGCTTTACAATTAAAAGTACACTATTTACAATTAAATCGACACTGAACTTAAAGTTAAAGTTCACGTTACAATTTGGACTAGAAAAAAGTCGGTTTGAGTTATCGCAACTCTCTAAGTTACAAACATGACCCTTGCAGAATGTAAAATAGTCTTTGAAAGCTCTAGCAACTCTTGCACTAAAGTCAATCAATCAATCACACTGAATCAAGATTAGTGTTACAAGGAAAACGACAATTTTAACTTGATTAAAATTAGTTTTTACTATCCTAAAATACATACCTCTAGTATGTGCTAAAATCGTTTTCGATTTGCTTTTCTACCCGATTTTTTAAATCCCTTAAAAGTTTAAAACACCTGCAACACTTGCAATGCAATGAGGTTAGCCTATCTGCCACTTGGTGCGCAACAATCGTTGCCTCCAACAAGCCAGCGCCAGCCCAACAATGACACTTCGTTTTCCGGAACCCACTACTCAACTTTTCCAGGGTTCGGCGAAGCGGGGAGGCTGGGCGGGTCCTACTAGAGGTAAGTATTTTAGGATAGTAAAAACTAATTTTAATCAAGTTAAAATTGTTGTTTCTTACTATCTGTAAAATACTAACCTCTAGTATGTGCTGAATTTGTCCAATAGGCCGGTGGGACAGCACGAACCCTGCTAACTCTCGTTGCATTGCACTCCACACCAACAATACAGTACACATCACAGATTAAACACTGCCAGCAACAAACCTTTACCCATCTCAGCACTTGTCTCGGGCGAGGTCCTCAGCCGTGGACTGCGATCCACCACTGGTATTGCCACCGGGCAACAGTGATGACAACTGTCCATCTTTCCACTGTGTACTGTCCACTGTGTACAAGGTGCATATCCCCACAACTTCTTCACCAGGAAAAGGTTCATGTGGGCCAACCCCTCAACACTCCTCGTGTCAGGTTGGAAACTCTCCAGTATGCACTTCAACAGGAAGCCTTCCACCATTGCAACACCAAACACTGCCTCGTGACGTGTCGCCTGAACTTCACTGTCTTTGCCCACCTTCTTTCTTCCATTTAGAGAAAGTTCCAGTGGGCATGATGACACTACAACATTCCTTGTGTTGTGTCATCTCCTTTCCACTGTGTACACAAACTTCACTCGCTCCCCAACAACGCTTCTAGCCGCCACTTGGGGATGCTCCAGACCACTCCCACTCGCCGTATCTGTATCACAAAGATAATGGGCGATGAAAGTGTTCTTGTTGGTCCAAGAGCTGGCAGCTACCACATCATTAAGCGGGGTGCCAGATGCGAAGGCCCAAGACGCAGCCAAAACCCTCAACGCATGGGCCCCTGACATTCGCAGGGATGTCCAGATGGTTCAGTCCGTGCTCATACACTCGAGTGATGACCTTACAAATCCATTTCCCTATCTTCGCTGGTGACAGTAAGGGAAGGACACCTCCAGAAGCTCGATCCCATTGCAAAAACTGTGGAGTGAGTGTAGATCCTGCTCGTCCCGAACGTCCAGACTGCTCCGTCAAATTGGTCCTAAGAAAAGGTGGAGAGCCCGGACCGAGCCTTGGGTCCACTCCGTACCCCCTAGATCAACCACTGTCTTCAATCCCTTAATCACAAAGGCATGGGGGCCACATCTGGTGTTTGATTCTTCACAAGGAAGTCAAGGAAGGATGGATGTTCTTGCCATCTCTCACCAGAGCAGCTAGCTCGCTCAGCCGAGCCGCTGAAGCCAGAGCCACCAAGAAAAAGGGTCCTCTGTGACAGTCGAAGGAACGGAGCTGAGCAAAGAGGTCCGTAAGGCGCCAACTCCAGACCGGCCAACTCCAAGGGCAAGCTCCATTTGGGGAACACCTGTTAGGCCTCGGTGTTGCATTCATAAACGCCCGGACCTGGCGTGAAACATGTTCACTGGCCATCTCTCACCAGAGCAGCCAGCTCGCTCTGCCGAGCTGCCGAAGCCAGAGCCACCAAGAATAGGGTCTACTGCGATAGCAGGAGCAGCGAAGCCGAACAAAGAGGTTCGTAAGGTGCCAATTCCAAACTAGCCAACACCAACGGTAAGTTCCATCTGGGAAACAATTGCTTGATCCTTGGTCGTGCATTCACAAAGGCCCGAACCAGCCTTGATACATGTTCACTGGTCACCAGCTTCTTCCTTCCCAATGCCGACAAGACGGAGTTGATGGCCGAACGATACCCCTTAACGGCCGTCGGGGACAAGCCTTTGACAAATCGTTCTTCCAGGAAAGACGACAAAGCGGCTTCGGTCGGGCCCGTCGGATCAATTTCCACCTTCCGGCACCAGAAAAACCAAATTTTCGACCGGGCGTCGTAGTTTTTCCTCGTCGAAGAACGCAAGCAACCCAACATCTGCTCCGAAAGGTTTTTTCAACTGGGACGACAAAGCGGCTTCTGTAGGGTCCGTTGGATCACATCCCTTCTTCTGGCACCAGAAACGCCAAACCTTCCACCTGGCCTCACTGTTCTTCCTTGTCGAAGAATGGCGGCAACCCTACATTTCTCCGAGGCCTCAGTGGTAAAATCCTCACCTTCCAAATTCCTTACCACGGTCTCCACCCGTGAACTCGGGACAAGGGTGGGTCGCTGCACCTCAGTGATGGGTCAGGATGGAGTCCGAGTGGAGTAGAGGAAGTGGGTCCTCCTTCGACAGTTCCACTAAGTAAGGAAATCATGATGCAGCTGGTCAGAGTGGTGCCACCAAAATGTATTCTCCCGGGAACTTGCGAAGATTGTTCCAAGACGCCTGCAGAAGCGAGAACGGGGTAAACAGGTAGCTGACAGGCCTGCTCAGTCGATGGAGAGAGCGTCCGTGGCCCACATTGTCGAGTCCGGAAACGACGAGACAAAGTGTGGGAGTTGGCAGTTGTAGCATGCCGCAAACAGGCCCACCCAGGCTTCCCCCACGTCAATAACGAGCTCTGGCACAGGCTGCGATCGAATCTTCATTCCGTTGTGTGAGTTCTCTGACGTGACAACTCGTCTGCTAGATTATGGAGGTTCACTGCTACATGATGCAGACGCAGGTTGAGATGCAGGGCTTCGCGCAGTCGAAACAGCAGGGAGGTCTCTTCCATCATCAACCAAGAACAAGTCCCTCCTCCTATCATGACGTGAGCCACCGCCGTTGTGTTGTGCATCATAGCCATCCCCGCCTATCACCGTCTTCCCACGCAAACTCCTTCCTTGACCTGCACACTCCTTCCTTGACCTGCACCGCCAGACGTTTTGCTCGCTTCCCCAGAACCTTGATGTGTAACTGGCATTCCTCATCTGACCCCACTCCCGCCGTCATAAGACCCTCGAAGTACGCCCCCCAGCTTGTGGAGGATGCGTCCGTGAAGAGAAGTCCAAACGGCGTTGGGTCCTGAATGGGCACTCCCCGGCAGGTGTTGAAGGGATCACCCTACCACAGAACTGTAAACTGTCCAGAGAAAACACATCCCACCAGGACGACGAGGTTATCACTCATGGTTCCTGAACAAATGCATCGACCTGACCTTCCATTCCCCGAAAGGAACCAGCTCA
>JAHWFP010182104.1:42806-65602 GCA_023313725.1 Lithobius niger
TCGGTTCCTGCTACGTCCTGTGCCGGATCATGCTACATCCTGTACCGGATCCTGCTACATCCTGTGCCTGGATCCTGTTGCATTTTGTGCTGGATCCTGAAACGTCTTGGCCGGATCCTGAAACATCTTTTACAAGATACTGTTGGATATTGCACAGGATCTTGCAGGATCCTATTAGGATCTTCCGATAGGAAATGATTGGATAAAGTCACTGGCTGAGGCCTTCCCAGCAGACATAATATTGGTGGATTTTGCAAAAGCTTTCGACTCGTACATACTTTTCAAGTTTGGATTTTTGCCGGCAACCTGCTAGAGAAAAGTCGATCTTTTGTTAGGTAGTAGTCGGAAATAAAATATGTGAGGTGGTAATAATTAATAGTAGCGTACCACGGGGTTTTGTCCTAGGGCCAATCTTGTTTTTAATTTGCGTGAATGATTTGACCTCTAACATTGGTACAGTATAAAACTAAATTTGCAGACGCCAGGATGCACTCTAGCTTAGGACACCTATGCAGTAATCGGTTAGTGTATTCAAAGGTCTTTATTGTAGTTAGAAAGTAAATTTTAAAAACGGTTAGAATGTGAAGTAGCCTGGAGTGGAGGGGAGGCGGTAGTAAGTCAAGACCAACCCCCCCCCCCCCCAAAAAAAAAACATTTTAGTGGTGGTATAAATTAAATTCACCCGTCTTTAGGTGGGCTCTAACCTACTTATTGTACGAATAATATAGTGTATAATACAGGCCATACACTCGTCAACTTTCGGGGCTAAATTTGTCAGCATTCTTCAAGAAGTCATCTCCTTTCTGTTCTTTCTATTGATGATACATACACCACTTTTCAAGATTTCAGGATTGGTATTCCATTTTTATTTTCAACGACATTACCAGGTTTTTAAGCAGTTGCACGAACCCTGAATAACTTAATCTGTAGGTCTGTACTAAGCACACTACGACTATGAGTTTTACGGTTTTTTAGCGATGTAGAACGCACCAATCTGACCTAACGTGTTCTTAAGTAAAAAGTGTAAAAATATGTCAGTCGAGTAGTAAGGTTTCACGTGGACTAAACAGTGCAGGAACCCTGCGGTATATGAATCCTTGCAGGAAAGTTCATTTGTGTTCCTTTGCTGTTTTGACCTCGGATCAGTTAACCGTACCTTAAAACGAGTTCGTTTTTGTCTTCTAATATTTAATGGTTTGTCGGTAACTTGCTACTGCTTTGCTGAACTGCCATGTCCAATAAGTTTTATTAAGTCTTGTAATACAAATTTGCCGTTCAGTTTCCAATGCCACAGCACGCATTACCTTGACTGCTGCGAGTTTTTTGGGATCCTTAGATTGCTGTGTATGTTGTCAATAATTTCACCAGAAAATGTAAAATTTGAGGGAAGTTCTGCCTTGGAAATTAGTTGTTTACTAACATTTATAACACATTTTTCACGTAGGGTCCTCAAGGATCTCCTCCGCCTGCTCCAATTCAGTGAGAAAACCTGAAACGCAATCCGGACAGAAACCCGAATCGAGTCACCAGGGTGAAGAACGGAGCGACAGGAAAGATGGGCACGACGACACCGTGTGTTAAAGGTTGAACTTAATTACGATTATTACATTTTTATTTCTCGGAGGCTAAATCTCGACGATTGATTAAAAAAAAAAAAGGCAGTGTGCACAAGCAGTACTGCTTTGTTGTGGCAGAGCATGGAATGACGAGGCTTTTCCGTAAGGGGAAAGGCAGTGTGCTAAGACGGAACCATCGTTGGTGGTCGAGAGGTAAACATATAACCTACTGCACTTGTTTAGATTACTTTATTTACTTTGTTGGTTATTGCAGGGCATTAAGAAAGCTATTCAGTGAAATATGGGGATCAACCATGCAAAATTGTATGTTAATGCTTCGTGGACCAACTGTATTGGTTTAGTAGTTGCAAATTTTCCTGTTTTGTTCACGTATTGCTTTGCATTTCAAACTGTGCTTGCAGTTCGCAATTGGAGATGAATATTTTTGATTTGTTGTGTCATTGATTGACATAAGCTAAATTCAAATAAAGTAGTTTCAGAAATGTCTAAATTGTGTAGTTCAATTTGCATTTGTTGCAGAGATTAAAACCAGCTTTCTTCGTATGCGATCTTCCAAATTGTTTTCGGCAAAAGGCTCGTTTCCCATTGATTGATGCATTGTTTTGTTTCCCGCAAGTTGCATGTTTGACTTTGGTGTTGCACAAGGCAATTGATTGCACTATTTTTTTTCCCATTGAGTGTACGGTTAGAAGAAAACCTGCATTCAAGGAATTTTCTTTTATTTTCAAATTTGATTTTGCATATGCTAAATGCGACTGTTTGGTGAAAAGGTAGCGGGTTCCACAACACTCCTAGATAAACAATGAAGAACAAAAAAAATTTTTGGGGAATTAAAGTATTGGCTGAGACTATATTGCATTTTGGTCAAAGCTCGCTACCGCTTTTTCTTTACAAAAACTGAGTTTGGTATTTGATAACTTGTATTTGTAAATGTTCCTAAGACTTGAAGTAAATCCTTTTAAGCTGTATAATTTTGCAACTTTTTGTTGATTTTGTTTTAATTTTATATTGGTCAACTGTGATGCGTAGGCTCTAGTTATATGTAGCAAAAGTTTAGTGGCATTGTTTTATAAATATGTTAGTGTATATAGTCATATATATTTCCAGTTTGTTGTCCTGATGGGGCGTTTGGGAGGGAAAACCGTTTTCTGTCTCTTGGTTCAATTTCGTCTGTAAACTGTAACCAGTTGCATTAAAACAGTTAAATTTAGTTTGAGCATTGTCTAGCACACCCACAATATTGTATTCAGCTTGTAAAGTGAGTTGTATTATTTGCCTGCAAAGCAACAGTGTACAGTTTTGTACAGTTTGTATGTTTTTAAAAATGTATTGGATTACTTGACTGATGTACAATAAGAAAATAAAACTTATTTTGGGTGATGGACTTGATGTGTTTAGTGCATTAGTAGCGTAACATATTCTGTCACTTTGGGAATTTTTGGTTAACATCCTTTATTGAAAGGGAATGCATAATGCAGTCTAACATGGTTACAATGTGTTACTCTTAATTGAATATGGAAATAACTCAAAGTTTTTTTTGCTTATAATGCGAAACCATTCGCCAGATGGAAAACAAAATTGGTTATTCCTTTTCACAAAACTACTTTAAAAGTGACGAAATGCGATGAAGATTGCATCACCACATCCTACGTGTAGAATCCAACTGATGTCCCACCCCCACCTTTGCAAGGTTACTTGGGGGCGACTTGAAAATTTAAATGGAGAAAGGTGTAGGTGGGGTTATTGTGGTAATGGAATAGTTCTTCTCACCCGTTTTGAAGCTCTGTCCTCTTATAACAATACAGCACGACGAACGAGGACGAGGAGTGCTGGGAACCACGGCGGAGGGCTGGGATCCTGGATCCCAGCCCCCCGTTTGTGTTAAGAGAAAAGTGGAAGAAAATAAACAAATGTAATAAGTTTACTGAAACAAATTGAAAAACATAAGATAAAAAAAAAAAAGGTAAACAATTCACGTTGCTCACAACATTGCAACCGCTGCTTTATAAACGTTGGTTTCCATTAAATGATGAAAAGGAATAAAGCAACCGTATATAATAAATTAAATGGAACAATTTTTGAAAACAACACCTCAAACGTCAAAAAATCGTCCAGGAGTTCATGTTAATTACAACATTGCAACCACTTTAAAAATTAAACATCGTTCTTTTCGTTGTGTTGCATTGCGTCTTAATGAACATTCTACATAAACTTTATGAATAAACACACTACATTCCATTTGCTGATAGCTTCAAAACCTCGAGCTGGAATCCAACAATGGCTCGGGTGCTGTGTGCCCTCGACATTGTTAGATCCCAGCACTCAGGAAAGGCGATATACATTGCAACAATAAGCTTGACAACTTTGAAATCTAAGTTCATTGATGCAATAACTGGCTTGTAATCTTACATTGTTGCAAGCACCTGGAATCAATATTGCTTTAACAATGCATTGGTTAACTGCTAACAAGTTCAGAATGCATTGATTTCAGTTGGAACTTGTGGGTGATTTTTTAACCATGAGAGTGCACTAAAATACATTCCATAACGTGAGTGAGTAAATCCAATAAATAAGCAAATATATTAACCAGTATCTAGGGTGCTAATCCATTTTCTCCATTATCGCGTCCACTCAATGGAAGCGACTGTCTTGCAGGTTTTCGACTCGCGCTCCATAGCTCAGGTCTTGCCTCTGGTCATTCTTGCTCATATTCTTACTCGCTTCTGAAATATTTGCCAGCTCCGCAGCCTCATGTATTCAGGTGGCAGTATTGTTGTTCCATGCTTCCATTTCTTGTCAAGTAGCTTCACCAAGTCCCTTCCAACGATGTTTTACATTTGGATGGGATGATCAACAAGAGATAACGGTGGATGTCTTGAATCTATTGCCGTTCAGCACCACAAGGTCCAAAAAATACCCATAATGAACATTCAGGGACCATCTCGTTGGAAGGGACGTGAAGCAACTTGACAAGGCATGGAACAACAAGACTGCCACCTGAATACAGCAAGCTACGGAGCCTAACGAATTCAAATTTCTGAAATGAGGAAAGAACAGAGCTTTGGAGCGCCTGATGAAGACTGCAAAACATTGTCTCTTCTGTGTGATGATGGAGAATGACAAATTTACGGGTATACGGAACCTATTCACAAACTGAGATGAAACGACTGGTAATCCATAAAATGCTAAACCTTGTGAAAGGTTTCCTACACTCAGTCCATGCCTTTGAAGGCACCAAAATGGGCATTATCTCGAGTATTGTGTACCACTTCAACACATCTTGACTAGTGCTGCTGGTATACACACTCGTGCATGTAAAACACCCGCACTGTTGTCCCTTATGTCCTCTCGAGTATTCTAGTCATTCAGCTGAGCCTCTCTAATTTCATCTACTGTTGGAAAAGGGGGCTTGTGTCAACTGGTATAACCCTGGCATTTTCGATTTTCACGCTTAATCCGAACTTGCATACTGCTGCTTTCTCTTCCGCTCCAGAGATGCATCTATCTTCTTGAACGCCAGATGTTATCAATGCCGTCGCACAATGCACAAAAGGCATGGCTTCTGTATTTAATCTTTCATCCTTGGCTACCACGGTCCTCAAGCGATGACACCCCTCTCTTCTGGCCACTTCCTTGCAGCCGGTGACTTCTCTTACATATGACCTTCAATCCCAGCACACTGAGCATTGCCTTTACTGGTCTTATTTTAGTTTCTTGCCTCCTGAGCATAGCTTTGCGTCCTGAAGATGGTCTTCACTCCTTCCTACTGATTCTTCATTGTTGGAGAGGTCATAACTGTTCTGAAGTTTCTTGCTAATGCAGTCACGCTGAGCAGGGATACTCCTTTCTAATGGTTAGTCGGCACGGATCCTAAGGCTAGTTCACCCTTCCACATTTGGTTATTCTCCCAGTCTGCTGGTTGCTCTTCCATCGCTGCTGTAAAACTGCTGAGTGTCGCTCCCTAATGCTGAACCGCTAGACAACGATTGACCGTCACTGAGCATGATTTGTTCTTATCTGTTTTGGCCGATTCACAGGTTCCATTCCCTGTCCGGGTCATACTGGTGGTAGACAGCTCAGCTCCTTCCTGGCTGTACCTTGACGGCCTCCGACTCCTCTGAAGTGCGCCCTTTAGTCCTGGTTTGTTAACTGTAGCCTTTCTTGGTCTTATTTCAGTCGCCTTGCCTCCCAAAAATTCTTCTGAGTCCTGAAGTCCTGTCTTGGCGTCTGCCTGTAAGTCTTCCTGCAGTATCTTCCTGTTGATCTGGCAGTGGCTTCGCTGCTGACGCCGGCTTAGTTAGTGCAGCCTTATCTAGGTGATCTCCATTTTCCGTGCATTCTGAGTGCTCTTCTGGTTGATCATCTGTTTTGTTCTCGTCGTCGTCGTCATACAACCCGGAGATGTAGCCAGCTGACGAGTTGCCCTTTCCTTTCTTGTGGATCACTTGAAAATCCGTGCCTTGAAGTTAGATTACCTCTCTCGCAATTCTCCCTGTTGAGTAATTTCGTTATCCATTTGATCGCAGGATGGTCAGTTTCAATAAAGAATAGGACATTATCCGCGAATACCCCAATCGTATTAATCCCGAAGATTTTAGTAGTGAGGTAGCTTGGCGACAAAATTCGAAAGAATTAGGACTTCGTGGACAAATGGCATGAATTTTTTTGTGTGGTTTAGTTAGTGAATGGGCAATAAGAAAATGGGGCTGCTCCAAGCAATCCGAACGTATATTGGGCTGAAGCAGGCCTTGTACACCAAAAATCGTAAATAGTAACAAAACTGCATACAGTGAAACTTTCACGACCATTAATAAACCGATCAATATAATATGCTGAAACATACCGCAGTAGTTCTATACATCATTTATGACAAAACGTTTGAGAAAATGTCAAAAGTCCAATCTGAAGTGAATATACAGCTCACTTTTGGTTTATAGTTATTACCATGTAACTCCTAAATCGTTTAACCGATAGGTCTGAAATTTTGAAGGCATATTCTACAGACCATTTACGTCAATTCGGCGACGTTTTAAAAGTATAGGTTATTACCAGTGTTTGCAACAGTGGTGAGGATTTGGAATTTTCACCTCTGAGCGATGCAACAATAACCTCGAAGGCAGGGTCGAGGACTATTATAGTTGCATCCAAGGGGGTACAAACCCTATCCTGATAAGATTCTTGTACCGTTACTTGTTTGTTGCCGAACTCGGACTGAGTGCATGTGTGAATAAGTAAAAAAAAAAAAAACGAAAAAACATCCTAGGACAATAAGTACTCGTGCATTTCAAAGGGTTGAAAGGGTTTAGTAGCAAGCGTTACCAAGCCTCCGGTCATCTGCCCGACGAAGCCCTAAGGCCCCAGCACCTGGATCCCCATTCGCACTTTTTCTCCGCTTAAAACAATGTCAAAGACAAGTAGTTGCGCACTTAGTGTTCCCATATAATATTGTGACATACAGCATTTATACCTCCAATTGTAACAAGTATGGTTACAATAATGCTTAAAGTTTATTTTCCTTATATACCTGACTCTGGTGAAGCAGGAGCACTGGAAGGAATTGGACGACAAAGCAGGGGCATTGGAATTAATTAGGTAACGAAGCCTCAAAACCTACAAATTAGGAATTGTGTGCAATAGGTCAAATTGAAAAAAAAAATAACAGTCATTGCATTGCTCAAATGCAACTCCATTAGTGGAGTGCGAGGCGTTTCTTAATAATTATAAGGAATTCTGTGCTCTAGATGAAACTGGTGAATGAATCGTAACCCCACTAATTTTTTATGATAATGATGCTTCCTGACACAGGACCTGCCACCAACAGTTCAACAATTCCGAACTTGAGAGCACGAAACAACAACGAAGAGTCCATATCTCGAGAGGCAGGAAATTTCCAATTGCTTCTTTTGTGAAGCCTTCATGCCTACATGTCTTCAGGAATTCAACACACGACAAGTTCAGACAAGTCACTAAGAGAAATGGCAACAGATAAAAATGATACTCAACCATTGAGTTATCAACCGGTGATATGATTGTTATCGAAGCTAAATACCATCTTCAGTGTTACGCAGCTTACAGAAACAGTCACTGATCTTGCAACTGGAAGAGCAAACCGACGCCAAGTAAGAATTACGAGCTCGGTGCTAGGTGGAAATAGCTTTCTACACCGAAAACTGTCGAAAACGGCTGCAACATTTTTTTACAGTAGGGGCTTGCAGCAGTGGGGACTTCACAAAAGAAGCAAATAGAGGGGCTTTTAGAAGTTACCAGCCACTTGGGAGATGGGCTCTGCAAAGTCTCGCCTTCTGTGTATATACTTTTTGACGTTAGTTTTCTTGTTCTCTAGATTTTTGTATTGTTGCTGCTGATGGCATGACCTGTGCCAGGAACCAGCATTATCATAAAAACTTTGTGGGGTTCCAAATGCATCCATCTGTTATGGTACGTTGCACATCAACAGCACAGATCTCCTTATCATCAAGAACAACCGTGTACACCACTAATGAAGTTGTCAGAATTAGGCTTAGGGAGAATGCAATGAATCTGCTTTTATTTTCTTGATATATTGCACAGAATTCCCGGTGTATTGTGTTTTGGAGCCTAGTCATCAAATTTATTCCACTGCTCCTGTTTCATCACAGCCTGAAATATACGGAAAGTTAGCTTTCTTCGGAATTATTTTACCGTGTCGCTGAATGGGCCAGTAAAATAAGGGAGCTATGCCACAGATTAGGAGTGCAGAGGTGTGCCAGTGCCTTGTTCTGTCCGACTTGAGCATTTTCCTTACTCTTCCAGTTTATCACGAGTTGGGTCTTGTTACAATACAGTGCAACGCCGTTTTTGGTATCCTGCTCCTCAGTGGCTTCACATGCTCTTTGACCCTGATGCAAATCCGTCTTTTTGTTTCTCCACTATAGTCCTGTGGGCACTCCCCGCAGGGGATCCAATGCACAACCCCCCTTGGTGTTCGGCAGTCCTTCAACCATCCGGTTAGTGTCTTCTACCTCCTGGTTTGCATCTTCGTCACTCTCTTCCTCCCCTACTTCTTCTTCCTCTTCTTTTTCACTCCCCGCCTTGGACCTAATATGGTAGCAATGCACGACTTCTTTCGTTCTCCCGGTGCAAACTTCCCTCTTCTCCCCCTATAGCAGCCACTTCCTCTTTGGAACCAGGAATATCCATGCTTGGCTCAACTGTTTGCTTTTCTCAGATTTTCGAATGTTCATTGGGCTATGAAAATAGCAGGTGATACCTACTTTTCTCAAACCTCTTTGTACTATCTCTCCTCCTGCATGGGTAGCTGCGAGCACTGGGGCGTCAGATTCGATAGGCGTTTTGGTCCCAGCTGTACATCTCTGGCTTCCTACAGACCCGGGTTCGATCCTGGTGATGGGAAGTGTATATGTACGGGTTTTTCTCCAGTTGTTTCCCGCCCGTTGCGCGAGGGTTTCCTCCGGGTACTCCGGTTTCCTCCCTCATGCGGCAAAAAACAGCTCTTCTGATAATGGTATCTTCCACTTAACATCTGCCGCTTGGGTTTGGGTGGGTGGATGCCTCGTGCGTCGTCTATTTCTATTTCCTTTAGCCAAATACGTGGCAACTTCTTCGAGTCTTTAGTACTATTTTCTCCCAGGGGTTTCTTTCAGGCCCATGCATTCTGGATGGCTTAGTTCACGGTCCTTGCTGGGTATCCCAGTTTCTAACACGTCTCCATTGCTTCTTCAAACCATTTCCTTCCTTCTTCAACTCCAAGAGCCGGCTCCTGATCCTTATCATCTCTCCCTTCATAACACGATGAGCTGGGCCTTGGGGTGTCCAGAACTAAGTCAAGTGCTCGCCCGGTATGCGTAGGTTTTACAAACGGCATCAACAAACGTGTCAAGGAATGGTAGCTTCCTGTTTCATCCACTCTCAGGTGTAAAACTCAAGTCAGTGCTCCAGGCACTGAACGTCACTTACACCGTTTCAAGTTTCCCTTCTCTGCCTGCCGTGAATGTATCGCCATCATATCTCATCCAGATCTTAAGGGCTTTGAACCACATGTTCATCAGGTTTTGCAAGACAATCTCAGCCAGTCTTGGTGAGGAGGAATACCCCATTGGCATCCCTACCTCTTGCTAATAGATTACACCCGGAACTGGATGTAAATGTTTGCACGTAGCGCCATACGCATCCTGCGTTCACGCTGGATGGCTTTCTCATCTTCACTCTGCCTGCAAGCAGCCTCATCAAACATGAGCATGATAAGTTGATGTAAAAGGTGCGGCAAAAGGGCCGTGACATTGAATGACTTTAAAACTTTACCCTCCTCCAGCCACCTTCGCTATGTTCTTCAGAAAATCCTTCGTGCCACAATACAACAATCACTCCAAATGTACTTCTGGAGGCACGGCGCAAAATACCAGTCCATCGGCTGTGGGCTGGGCCTCACTTGGCAGATGTGATCGCATGCATCGGGTAACCGGTTTGTGAACCTTGACCTGCCCCAAAAAACTTGGAAGCTTCACCTCCGGATCCAGCTTCAGGTTCTTCGCTACCCCCTCTGGCGATCAAGCCTCTTTAGGTGGCCTCCAAGCAAGAATGTAGGCTGTGTAACGATCATAGTACAGCTTCCTGTACATCCTGTTTACTACTTGATAAACTCCTGCCATGTCTCAAAAGGTCTAGCAAACAATCTTCATTTCACTACTGGTCCGACTAATGAAATCGGCAAAATCGTGTTAAGGACGAAGTTGTCGTTCAGTTGATAGGTGTCCGCGTATTTCTTGAGTGCCTGTAGAAATTCTTGAAGGGTCCTATTATCGTGGTAACTGACAAATTTTGGTAAAAGGACTTTTGGGGTTTTGAAGCCCGGAATGGCATACAGGGTATCAAACTTCTAAATTTGTCTCTCCCCATTACTTGGCGTTGAAATCATAGTTCTGTCTCTTGTAGTTTCCGAGTTAGACTTCGTAGGAATATCAGTATTTATTCCACGTTGGGAACTCTCTGGCGCCACCCTGGCGTTGTATTTGGCTTCCACTATCTTGCTGCTAAGTGTTGAAACGGTTTTCCTAGCATGATCCGTTCTGGAGTTAGCAATTCCTAGTTGTAGAAGCTCCTCCGCTCTGCATGGTTGCCGCACCATCACCTGACTGGCTGACAGAACAGGTATGGAGAGAAAATGGGACGACGTCAGCGTCATTCCTCTCCCTTATTGCGTGAAAGCGGTCCAGTGACACATTCTCTGCTCCCTATGGAGGCGTAGCCTCAGGCATAACCAGTTCTGCACGGTTGCCGATATTGTCCAAACGTTCTTGTGATGAGCCACCGTTTCCACTAGACAATGTGATGCAAGTCTTGTTCGTATGGCGAGTTGTCATGCTGGCTGGACAGGACGAGTAAGCGCTATCCGGCATCCTGGAGTCAGAGGGATGCAGGAAGGTACATTTTCGTTCCTGAATCGCTGCTGGCGACGAAAGGGTTGAAGTCCGTCCTACATGCATTCTACTTACTGACCAATGTCGGTGTTGTCTATTCCCAATTGGTTAAGGAAGTAATGGCTTAAATTAACGTCCACAGGTCCTCGCAGAATCCACGGAGTCAGTGACACGAAGTTGCAGTGCAATTGATTAACACCTGTCTGCTGCTGTGAGATTAACATCGGCTGATATCTTGGATTCTGTTCAGTTGCCCTCGGTTAGTACGCACACGGAAATGTAGCATCTAGGTGTGGCTATGTGGCTTGACGTGTGCTAGAAGTACATGGGTTCGGTACATATGGTGATGAGGTTCTTGGCTGGCTTCCTGTTGCTTGGACATGCGGCACTTGCAGGTCTTCAAGGGTTGGCGGAAATGGTGATCTCGGTGACGGCGAATAATACCTTACACTAGGTTTATCGTTATGTTGTTCCCTACTGGCGTCTCCTTGGGATAAAAGGCGTTAAGAGGCATCACTGGCCTTGGTGGGTCGCTCTGTGTTCCGGTGGGGACAAACAAATCCAGTTCATTATTTGTGAATAGTACAGAACTATCTGGATCGGACGAACTTGCACTTTGGTTTGATGTTACTTGCCCTGCGTGGTGTTAGCGCATGTTCGATCACTGATAAGTCGGCATTAAATGGTGATAACGATGAATCCTGAACCCCTATCAAACACCTACATCAAAGATAACAGGCACTTTGTATATCTCGGCAAATAGTGCACCTAAGAAACGTACCATATGTATGCCCTGATACCAAATGACCACCCCTCTGCCAACGTATACCTCTACCAATATCGTTACCGCTAGCCTAGCAAAACCTCAGTGTCAAACCCATTTCAATTACTTACAGTATTGCTGTTTTGATTATAGTTGTCCTCAAAACTAGCATGTACACTTGCAGTATCGTTGTCACTTCGCCTGTGTGAATGGCGAGCATTCAATTCTGTGCTACAGGTGGTAGTGCCATTATTTCCATTTGCTAATGTGCTGCGGATGACTGGCGGGGAGTCTGGCAAACATTGCCTACAATGTCTCTGGACGCCAGAATATTGTAAACCAGTGAGCGACAAAAGTTTGAAAGCATGCTGAACTGTGAGTCCATCATGACACAGCGGAACAGTGTTCTACAAATGGTGGAGGACAGCGGGGCACTTTACATCCTCACTTTGAGAGACGTTAGGGAGTCGCACTGTAATTTCAGCTTGGGTAAAGCACGTGGTTCTGAAGGCTTGAAATATGAGCACACTAGATACACCTGGAATGGGATACATGACATGCTGGCCCAAGGCTTCAACACTTGTGTTCTGCACTTCCGACTGCACAGGGTTGTTAATGGTTTTTTTCATCTCACCACTGCTTAAGAACTGGACAGGCAACCTGATGGACACCAACAAACTTCGTACATTTTCCCTGGCATGTGTACTTTCCTTGGTGCTGGAAAAACTCGCAATCTCCACGTTGACAGAGTTCATGGAAACGTCCCACCACTAGTATGGTTTCAAGCCAAAGCACAGCATGTAGCAAGCGATATGTGTTTAAAGAGACTGTACGACACTATCGCTCCCAAGAAGGCCCCTGTGTGTGCCTCTTTGATACGAGCAAGGTGTACGACAGGATCAACTGGAGGGAGTCATTCGCCACGACGCAGGGCATAGCGGTACCAAACTGGTCAATCCGGATGCTGGCTAATTGATAGGCTTCGTAGGAAACGTTGGGCAGCAGAAGAACAGCGTTTCCTCTGCATTTCATGTCAGTAATGGTGTAAGACGAGGTGGTATCCGTTCCCCTGCCTTGTTTGATGTCTAAATGGAGACTGTCAGTCGAGCCACGTCAAGGAAAGGCATCAGCTGTCAGGTTGGCGGAACATGTACCAACATTTGCTAAGCAGATGACCTTGCCATTCTTTGCCCATTTGCCAAGGCCCTGCAAGCTTTGCTGGAAATTTGTGAACAGGGCTACGCAAATCGAGTTGTTCTTATTCCTAATAAATCTGCACCTTGTTGTTAATCTGAAAGGATCTAAGTGGAAAACTTTTAGCCCGCCAAAAGTCTTCCTTGCTAAGAAGCTGATTAGCTACGTGAGTTGTGCCAGATACATGTGATCTTCAGGACAATTTGGACATATGCTGACATCACTCTGTGTTACTGGTAGTAACCCGAAAACTAAGTTTGGTGCCAGCAGCAGGTTTATTAAAAGAAACTTTGCTTCGGGCTCATTGCACAATCTGCACGCATGCTGCATTTGGACTGAGTATAATTACAGCTACCAAGGACAAGCTAAGGGTATACTGCAACAATGCTGCTTGTGGACTACTAGGACGGCCACCCTGGGCTAGGCCAGCTTAAGGCTGAGAACTATCTCTCCTCCTTTGCTGCCCTTAGAAGAAATAACGTTTGGGGTTCCGTTTTTAAGGGTATGTGTAGTGTATGCAAAGATCAGTGGTTGCTTGCGAATAATTGCATGGTGCACCGCTAGATGCCACCACTATACTTTGTTCCACATTATGTTTTCAGAAAACTGACTGTACGACGCCACGTTTTCTTCCACTATGAGTGAAAAAAATCCGTAAACACCCCATTCGTAAACTATAACAGTAACTTTGTAGAGTCTCCAAGTGTGATATCTACATGTTTTTGCACTCTTAGTGCAAGGAAACAAGTCGTCATCCAGTCAGTTTTCTGAAAACATAATGTGGAACAAACTAGAATTCGGGCGTTAGCCGCTTGTATATAGGGCATGTCTGAGCGTTTAATAAAGGACTCCAAGTTACAACAACGTGGCGTAAAGACGTATTATCAATTACTATAAGTATATTTGGTGTAAAACACAGATGTTAACACAAATATATTACAGTATGGGCTGGTTACATGCTTGCTCATGCTGTGACCCACTTCGCCCACTAGTTGGCATGCACTCTAGATGTGTGGCACGACGTGTTGCTAGGAAATGGCATTTCCATGATTGTGTTAACGTGCTCCCTTGTTTTTTTTTGTTCGTCATAAATTTGCAGCTTGTTACCGAGTTTACCTGTAACTTCCCTTTCAGATATACTGTGGGCAGCCTACATCTGGCCCGATTAACAATAATTAATAATATATATAATGACCAGTTACATGTTAGTTACGACAAATGCTTATGCAAAATCCGACGATTCCAACATGGTGTTGAAGTAACACTCACAATTTAATAATACACAAAATGCATTCTGAAAAAAAATCACTTGTTTATTAAACCAAACCTGCATACAACACAATATGGGCTGCACCGTAGTCACAAGTCTCTTAATGCCCCTCCATTAACTCACGGACAGAACTGTATAGTGATTACATGTTTAAGCTTATTTCTAAAAACTTTAGTGGCAACATAACTGAAATTGTGGCGACACAAGATGGATTTAAAAATTAAAAGCAACATAACGACTGAGCACTTGCCTATATTGGTTATTCATAGTTCTTGTTTAAGCGGATAAAGAACAAACGAGATCCTTCGCACAGTCCATTTTACACAATTTCACAAAGATTACCATCTTTTAAAATATATAATTGTATGATGATGTGCCATCAGAGCATGCCACAGTCATCTATTGGTCTAAATAACGAGTGAGTGCACCCGTCTCTCTTTGGTACCGGTAATAAAAGTTTAAAAAAATTGGCATATTTTTCTCAGCCATACATCGGATTCAAAGATTACTGGAAAATTGCTTTCAGCCAACTCTCATAAGATTGGGAAAAAAAGTGCAGCAAATAGTCTGTTTTAAGTTTTCTGCCTTCCCCGCACTTTTATGTTAACTCTAAACAAGACAAGCAATGAGGTCGCAAATTACCAAAAGTGATGTACCCACTGCTAGTTACCGTTTACTTGCAGAAAAGAATACAATGCCACTCGATTTCGTCCTAAACCTTTCAGTAACAAGTTAATTCTGGTGATTTTTTTAAGCTTGCGTCAACTGCTGATACGAAGTAGCATTTTGTTTAGTTTGGTGACGAGGATGTTGACCAATGGGCTGTTGCAGCTCGCTTTTCTCGGGTCCTTTCACCAAGTTTGCGGTATGCCAAGACCCCTATTTTCCTGCAGCAGTCTTATATTTTGGAATGCAATGACGCAAGGGGTTTAGTAAAAAGAAGCTACTCAACTCTACAGAGATGAACATTGAAAATTTATTAATTTTAGCATTTTTATTATGTAAATTTAATTTAGCATTATATTAAGCTCTTTATTTTTAGAGTTTAACATTTGGAAGCAATTGGTAAGAGAAATATATTCTGTGAGCAATTTTCCACATAGATTCACGTCGATTCTTCAGCAAGGATGCACCGATGTGCTACAATACTGATGCCGATGTCCGATTCCGATGTTGAAAAACCATCGGCCGATATCCGATTCCGATATCTCGTTGTCCGATGGTTAAGAGAGTAAAGTGAAACTAAGTAAAATTTTTCAAGGCGTCAAAAATTAGAGAATTTCACAAATAAAATTAAAAAATTTCGGTAGGCCTAAAATTTGACACCCAGAAGTTAATTATACGCTCATCACAAAACGTTTCAATAAAATTGTGGATATCCGATGTTTTAACATCTGCTGCCTAAAACTGATCCGATGATCGATGTAGCCAAAAAAGGCCGTATTCCATTGGCTGTCTGTTTCTTTTGGTTAAAACATAAGGGTGATATAGTATGGCTGACGATGGTGTTGTATTAGCTTAATGACAAGGCTACGGCTTTCTGTCAGCTAAACTGTTGACTAATCCACAGCAAGAAAATGCCAGAGTAAAGCACACTGACGACACCTACTGCAGGCAGTTCACATTTCCCCACACATGAATTTAATTACCATAAATATAAGGTCCAAATTTTCACTCTTTTTCAGTGATATTGATTGTTAATAAAGTGTCAACACTGCAAACACTGCAAGTTGGAGACTGACTTTCTAATTAAACTGTCTTCATGGGTCAAACTGATTCATCTTACATTGGAAGTTGCGGCATTTTAATATGTACATTGCACGAGCACACACAAAGACATGCAAAGTTAAATAAAACCTTTCTAAAATATATTTAAAAATACAGAATATTGTATACAGTTAAATTCTTAACAGGTACGTAAATTGGCAATGGATACTGAAGTTAAACAAGCCTCTTACAACCATAAAACTTCCATAACAGAGTGCCTACAACATGAACCAACCAATAGACTTGCAAACTTTCACTGCAGATACCTGCTACCACTGCTGTCTTTCACTACCCATATGAATACTGTACTTTTACTTGAATTGCTTGCTGTTTTGAGATGGAGAGCTGGCTAAACTTTCCATGCAGGCATCTTAACCATCTTATATAATCAGGGGAGTACGGGGTGGGCCATTTAGGCCCGGGAAATGGTTAACGTAGGCCCCTTTCTTGTGGCATTTGGTAGAAGTCAGTCTTCATAAAAAAATTCAATAGGCTCCTGACAGAGCCTCAGGGCATTGGCCCCAATGGAAGCCTCCCGTTGTTCAGTACGGTCAAAATGCCCCTGCATATGACTGCTCACCACAAACAGCATTTAAATTAGTCTTAAACTTATTTATCTAGTAAGGCTGCACCAATATCTGCACCGGATTGGATTGAATTTTGTGGATTTTGTAACGGCAACTTTTCATTAAAATGTTGATAACTGGGGAAAAACGCCAATTTTATGTATTAAGGCGAGTCTGGTTGGGGGGAGGGGTGTCAATTTCTATTTTATTGCTCCAGTAAATATCTTAGAATCCATACGACAATAATTAAAACAAGGAAGTTAATTCCTGCATTGAATTCTTCAATAAACCGTTTTGTCCACCATATTTATGCTGTTTAATAGGGATGTGCGATACGTGAAAAATTCGAGCCGAGCCGAGTAGGGAACGTATACTCGAACTCGGCTCGTCGTTTGCATCCATACTCGGAAGACTCGAATCCGGCAGAAAAACGATAACTTCAGCAATTTTTGACCGATTTTGTCGTTCAAATATACCAAATTTATCGTCTCGGCAAGAGCTTTCCAGTGGTGCAAATTAAAAGCCACTAGCTCAAACTGTAATGGTAATATATTTCATTTTAAAGTTATATCGTAAAAATTAGAAAACTAGTTGTAGAGATGACCACACAGTCCGTTAAGCAGCATCTTGTTATTACACTAACAAGTAAAAAAACACACTTGTAAAATAAGTGTGTTCACCAAATACTCGAACTCGGCTCGATACTCGACTCTTCTGTTTGAAACTCGGCTTGCCTCGACTCGAATTAAAATTATACTACTCGCACACCCCTACTGTTTAGAATGATTATGGTTTTGCTCTGTATTTTACCGGTTACGTGACATTAATTAAATTGCTATTTTCTTTTGTTCAAATTGCATAAATTACATAAATTGATAAAAACCTTTACGATGATGCAGGTTAAAGCCACAAACTCAGGACTCAGGTTACCGTTTCTCGAAAAAGGAACACGAATATGCACAATTTCCTTCACACAAAAACTACACGTGGCTCGACTTACCTTAATAATTATTTTGACTTTTAAAGACACGTACGTTAGGGGTGGTGGTGGGGCGGGGCGGGGGTTAACAAAAATTAGGCACATAATCTTGGAAACCAGTAGCAGCATCAGCAAAATTATTGATAATCCAATCGGTAGCAGTAACATCAAGAATTTATAGGTTGGGTGGGAGAATTTGTAACTCAAGTCCCTATTGAAACTTGTTACATTAATCCTATTAGTTCCAGCCAAGTTTTCAGAAGGTGCCACACGTTCCATCCGGTGATTTTTGCTCATTTTTCAGCCGAAATCTAAAGTAAACTAAATTACAACTAAGCTAAACTAAATAATCATTAAATACAAGCTAGTTTTGTTTAGTTTAGTTTAATTCTAGGCTGAAAACTGAGTAGAAATTTCCACATAAAACTCAAGGCGCCCTCGGTAACTTAGACGCAACTAATAGGAAAGAATCTAAGACGTTTCAGTAGGGGTCTCAGTCACAAATTCTCCTCCCCAACCCTATAAATTCCTGGTAACATAGAATATGTACAGCCTTGATTGCTAGTTAGTTAGGAGAAGGGTATGGGCTTTGCCACAATAGCACTCGTAAATAATAAAAATAGTAACGCTCCAGGTAACAGTGGATGTGGCACAGAGAATAAAACCTGAAATGATCTTGTACTTTACACAAAGTATACCTATTTCTATGCTCTTAACAAAATTATACTCATACAGTAGTGCATTAATGTTCAACGTAGCACAACCAAACATTGGTTACTACTAAACGTGACAAAACAAAACGCACATAATGAATATACTCAAAAAGTACTGCCTAAATCGCTTGTCGCACACTAATGGAGGGTCACAAAACTCTTGTGAAGTATTTACACGACGAAAAAAGTATCCCAATCATGGAGTAACCAAATGTTGTCAAGCCACATCTTCCATAGTTCGAGCTTTCTTGCTCAGTGTATTTTCAAATTATTACACATTTTAGGTAGCAGCAGCTTGCTGGAAGAATAAATCCTTGTTTCCAACGTACTGACGGGATTTCTTTAAAAACATCGTAAATTTTCGTACTGTGAAACACCATACTGTCAACAAAACTCGGAAAAATTCCGGAAAAAATTAATGCACACTTTCACAATCAAAACAACAGCTTTGTCCTGCGAATTTTCGATAGCTTCAAATTCAAATGCGATAGTTCGTCGAACTGGAGTGGAAAATGTGAAAAATCCGAGCTACATCATCTAGGCCCGAAGAAGATAGCAGCCCAAACTATCGAAAATTAGCAGGACAAAGCTGTTGTTTTGATTGTGAAAGTGTGCGGTAATTTTTTTCCGGAATTTTTCCGAGTGTTGTTGACTGACGGGATTATAACAGCATCAAGCTTATTGCAGCCACTTATCGTCTCCTACCACAGTGGGTAACTTTAAAGATGCGATGCAAATGCCCACGCACATCATTCGTGGTAGAAGTGTCTTTGTTACAGCTGCGTTTACATATAGAATGTATATTATCTTCCTTTTCGCCCTTCGTTCTGTCCGATGAGTGTTACGGTACGATACGGTTTCTACATCCAGCAAACCATGATGGGGTTCAACATATTTAACCGCATAGCCTGACCAAAAAAAAAAAAAACATATTTAGTCATAGCTAACACATCACTAAAATGGCTCGTCGCAGCTTTAATGATTGAATGCTGAAGTCACAACAAAGGTGTTCATAATGCCCTCCCGAAATTCCGATGAACACGGTTGTAGTGTCCTCATTCGTTCAAACTGTTCTTTTGTGCACGCACTTTATCCAATATAAATTTGAACTTGTTTTCGTACACCCCTGTAGAATTGGGCAGATTTTCAAAGTTTAAATGTTCAGTAATGCCAGAAGAGAACTTGTCAGAATCTGGTAACTTTTCATAGGGGCTGAAAGATTTCACTATGGGCGTTCCAAATGACATAGACTTTGATGTACTGCGGGACAACGTTACTGAGCCTATCGCCTCTTGTGACATGGACGTATCCGAATCGGATGCGCTTCCTCCTTCAGAATTGCTTAAGCCAACATTCTTGGGAGTTGAGTAGGCGGTGGGGCACTTCACGGTGTTTATCAACTTTAACAACATCTGCTTCTGGTGCTCCAAATCATCCAGAGAGGGTGAACCGGCACGTGACGAACGACGAGATGAAGATTGCTCATCCTCGCTCTCTGACGACGGAGGTGGAGGATCACTGGGCAACGGTGGTTTAGTGACATCTTCACGAGGCAGAGGAGGTATGAACTTGCACGTCTCGTCATCAGACACAGGCGGTAATATGCAGCCAGCACCTGAAAACAAAACAGTAATAATTCAATTTTCAATTCCACCGCATCTACATACAGATAAGAATTACGGTACATTGAATTCTCGCAAATGAAAGTCAGAAATCCCTTGCTGCTGCCCAATATTCTCAAAAGTCGCTAAGAATACCTCAATACTTTAAATTCAGGCAGGTATTTATCATTTTGTTTGAATTCTCACCTCATAAAAAAAAAAAAGCCAATATTAACGTAAAATACTGGTTGGACAGCATTGCAATTCTAAATTAAATGTTGCAAACAACGTGCCACTAATTACAGAATCCTGTGACGCTGCCATTTCTGTTTTAGGCTTTACTTCTAGTTGACGTGCTAGAAACCAAGCTAAGATTAAGATGCCACTGAAACTAAAGTTAGAGATGTAGTTATGGATGCACCGAATACAAAATTTGCCGAATACCAAATATACAACCGAATACGTAAGTTGCCGAATACCGAATATATAACCGAATACTCAACTTGCCGAATACCGAATATACAACCGAATAATTAAACTGCCGAACACCGAATATTCGGCACCAAACAATTTACATATTCGGCCGAATACCGAATTATTCGGTTCTGTGCCGAATAATGGCCGAATAGGCCGAATACCGAATTATTCGGCTGAATACTTGACCGAATACCTGTAATTTAAACAAATTTGATCATTTTTTCCTTCTTTTAGAAATGTCAGAAGACAATTCCTCACAAACCAAAAAGTAAATGCTTAGCTAAACGTTCCTACATTCACACAATTACATAAATTTATACTAAAAAAAATTCGGCCGAATACCAACAAATCCTAACCCATAACCGCCTAGATACGAACGTACGCCTTCAACGTATAACAGCGAAAAACTATGTCCCAGCGCGAGCTTTGTGAGGGGTCCCCGGGGACCCCGAGCAAAGCGGGCAGTCACAGCCCAGTGGTCAGCGTCGTCAGCTCCAAACCAAGAGAATGCCGCTTCGAATCCGAGAACCGACCCAAGTACCTTTAAAAAAAAGGGTCTGAAAGTTTTTTCAGGCGGTTATGGGTTAACACTATTCGGCCGAATACCGAATATCACTATTCGGCCAAAATCAGTATGCGGCCGAATACTGAACATCACTATTCGGACAAAATCAGTATTCGGCCGAATACCAAATAGCACTATTCGGCCAAAATCAGTATTCGGCCGATTACCGAATACTTGAATTTTTGGCCGAATAATTACCGAATATTCGGTGCATCCCTAGATGAAGTTATGCTCCGAATCGCCAATTCCACAGTTGAACACAAATTCCAATGTTGCCAATGCACCGATTTGCTGCGTAACCTGTCCTATGTTGGCAAGTGAAACATTCCTAGTTGTACACTTGTCAATAAGTAATATTGCAGCTTCGCAGATAAAACCTGCATTTCCCGTAGGAATAAAAAAAAATGTGTTTACAAACTGACTACCAGTGCATCTGACATAAATGTAGTGAATTTTTTTATGTTTAACATTAACAGCCAAAACCAACAAAGATGTGCCATGAATGATGCGGCCCAGTGTTTATTCAAAAAAAAATGTGTGCAATGTTCTCATTCGTGACAAATTACAACATGTGTAGTGAAAAGGGGGGTGCAAACTTTTCAGAGTTTGTGTTCAGACTTGTTGGAACAACAATCATTGTTGTTGTTGTTGGAACAACAATCATTGTTGCACAATAATCGAGTCGAAAGGAAATGAATGTTAACAGGACAGAAAGCTCAATTACCGCTAAATAAATACAAATGCAAACCTGCTTCCATTCATTGTCTTATAGACTTAAATGTCAGACTGCTTGAGTGGCAATCGAACCCATGACCTTCGAGACTAAAGGCCGAAGCACTATTGCTAAGCCATACTGACAGGGCCTCTTTAGGAGATGGATGTGTCTAACATGGTGTCCTTCCAAACAGATTTAGCTATTGTTTAGATAAGATATCTTATATGCCACGACTCTTTAAAAAACTAATCTTATCAAATGATGGCCGGGCTGTACAACCAGATTCTGCTGCTAAACCACGCATTTGGATGCCACCACATGACTGCACTCTACGCCCAATGCTACACCCAGTTGAATATCTGCTAGGTACCGGTTAGCGTACGGTGATTTTACCCAACGCGAAGGTTGTGGACCACATAGCCATGAAGGAGTCGTTGTGTGAAGAGTGAAAAATACGGACGGCTAAATGAAGAACCGCTTACGCACACCGCAAAACCTACCGAGTTGTTCTAATTCCTTAAGAAAAAAAAGGACAGTTTCAGGCTGAGGAAAGTTACTGGACCGGATAACATGATTTTAAGAAGATTTGGTGAAGAATCAAGATCTCACATAGGTTTTGTAGAAGATTCAGAAGCAATTCTCATTAAGAGCTGACGAGCGTCGGTTTGGGCATTACTAAAATCTGGTACACACAAATGCACCACAAATGGCAAGCAAAACTGAAACGATGGTATTTTCGAGGGAAATTATTAATTCCCATATATATTACATTATATTACAATGGACCTAACACACCATGACGAGAACACCGTACAACAATCTGATGCAGACAATGCAGAAGAGAAGCATGGAGCTGAAGTGGCGGAGCCAATGGAGGAACCTGAACGCGATAGTAGGAAGCACCAGTCGAAGCAATAGTGGGTTACTTATACTGTGGACCAGCAGGGAGCGGTAGAGACTACAATAGTCACCTTGCCAGATAGAGAAGCTAGCCAACCTGAGTACAATCAATACCTGTCGACAACTGCAGAGGCCAGGCATGAAATTTCACGACATGAAATTGCTTTTAGGGGTAATTGCTGTGCAGTGTTACCACATCTGTTCGTTGATCAAGTCGATCTTTAGTAAATTGTATGTTCCAGTTACACCTTTCGATGACTGCAGCAATAACTTATGTTGTGGCTGCAGTCATC
>JAHWFP010182110.1:0-12820 GCA_023313725.1 Lithobius niger
CTGTGAGAAAAAGTTGTTTCAGCAGATGAGTCCAAACCAAAAAAATTGTTTGGTTTGCGTTAACGCAGTTAAAAAAAATAGGGTCGGTCGGAAATTTTTTTTTTTTTGCAATTCTTTTTTTGTTACTAAATCAGAAAGTCTTTACTTCAAAAATTGTAATTTAATATTTTTTTATGCAATAAAGATACTTTCATGTTCACGGAGCAATATTTTTTTCCTTTTTCCGGGAAGCATTTGAACCATTTTTGTATGGTAGGATGGAGCGTCAAAATGGGGAGGGGGATTTTTTCTCCTTGGACGGAAAAAAGTTTAGGGTCGGTTGGGTAACGCAAACCAAACCATTTTTTTTGTTAGGCCTGAATTTAAGGTAAATTTTGATCAACAAGATATGGATTGGAGATACGCCGTTAGACCTATTCTTCCAATGAACGATGCTGAGTGTTGCGCTTGGCGTCAATTTAAAAACCGAAAAAATACTTTCGGTGCCGTCCTTCAGGCATCGTCAACGGGGCACATGCGAATTTTTGCCGTGATCAGACCACTTTTCATTTTTCCTACGTTAGCAACGCTTATGTATACAAGCAGTAGTGTTTGAAATGCCTTTTTGCTGTAGGCTCGTAGAGTGCACTTAAACAATAATTGTTCAAGTGCACTCTATGAGCGTACTAGCATATATTAAAATAGGATACCACGTTTTCTTTGAATAATTATTTAGGCCTAGGCGTAATTTACCTGATTTTGTTTAAGAACTTCGCAACACCATTAAAAACTTGCGTAGGCCTAAGTGCCGCAGGCAACATTCACTAATGAAATTTCGGCAGTTGGCGATTTTTTCGTTTTGAGCACTACTGGGCAAACTGTCGTCTGTAAGCCTTGAAGCTTGGATTGCCACATTAGAGGTACCAGAAACTAACTGGTGTGTGGTAGGCCTATTGGCGGTAAATATTCTAAGGGTTAGGATAACCAACTTGTCTTTTTAAGTTTTGGTGCAAACCATTTATTGTTTTAACTAGAGTTTAAAAACCTGAAATGAAACAACAATACACATAAAGGAAACCTTTAAATTGGCGAATAAAATATTGGTAAATACAGCCTAATTCATATCCATAAAGTTTGGACCCAGGCAACCCTTCCCAATGTCGGTCACCACTCGCCATTTGGCGAGTGGGAATCAACAGTTGGCGACTTGGAATTTGCCTTACTCGCCAAAATGGCGACTAGCTGCAGAGCATGCCACTAAAAAAGGGGGTATCTCTGGAACCGTACAAGTTAGAGACGAACGGTTTGCGGCGTTATATGCTTAGATTTATAAGGGCTATATAACTGGATTTTCTGTATTAATACTGGAGTTTAAGAAAATTCCACAATTTTGTTAATGCATACATTAGAGAAACCTTTCATCATACAAAACGTATTAGGTATGTGACGAGTAGAAATTGTGAAATGGCGAGTGCTTTGTAAGGTCTACTGGCCAAGTGGCGACTGCTACTAGATTGACATTCGGAAGGGTTGGCCCCAGGCAAATCATGTTCCCAGATGCAGAATTTTCTGCCACTGTCTGTGACACCAACTATCGGGAAAAGATTATCTGCAGCTTTTCTGTTTTTTCGTGTGGTTACCCACATAGCCTATTTATTGTTTTTTACTGAATAACTTTTCAGTGCTTTATCCTATTTGTCTGGCTCTTCTATCAATGGAAAGGTCTCGTCGAGACGCTCAAAGTGGTGTATTGGTATGTCCAAATCGGTCAAAAATTGATGACAGTGACAGCTGAAATTTGGTCAAACGGCCTTTTTTGTCTGCAACTGTGCTATACTATCTACGACATAGTGGTGCCCCTTTCTGCCTCCGGGATCATGTTTTGAAAAATAGAAACGTTGGTCGCTACCTTCAGGTTTCTCCCTACCAGAATCGGCACGACGTGTGACAGTGGTTTTTGTCGCAGACTGTGGAAGGCTGCTGGGGTCAGATGCACCCAAATTTCTGTTGTTCTGTCACTTTTGATTACGGGTTGTGCGAATAGAATAATTTTCATTCGAGTCGAGTCAAGTCGCTGTGTATGGAAAATGTTCCATGGCGTCCCGGTAAGTAATCTGCCCAAAGCGTCCCAGCTGTAAGCAGTATTTAGCCTACCCATATTTTGTCTAGTTTTCTCCCTTGACTGTCCCGGTAACCACGATACGGAAGATTCTCCAGTTTCTTCTTAAATTGATATGATTAGCGTGCCGTCAAAAATATGTTTTTGACAATCGGACAATAATACAAGATGTAAGCACTGGAATTTCACCTGATGTAGGCTATACTTAAGTAGGCCTACTAGCAACCCTCTCTAATGTCGGTCGCCACTCGCCATTTGGCGAATGGAAATCAGCAGTTGGCGACCTGAAATTTAGCCTTGCTCGCCAAAATGGCGACTAGCAATAGAGAATGACACTCAAAGAGCGATATCTCGGGAACCGTACAAGTTAGAGACGAACGGTTTGCTGCGTTATGCTCAGATTTATAAGAGCTACGTAAATGCTTTATCTTTATTAATACTGGAGTTAAAGAGAATTCTACAATTTCGTAACTGCATGAATTAAAAAAAAACCATGCATCGTGCAAGATGTCATTGGTATGTGGCGAGTAGAAATTGTGAAATGGCGAGTGCTTTGTATGGTCTAGTGGCCAAGTGGCCAAGTGGCGACTGCTATTGGCTTCACATTCGAGAGGATTGCCTACTAAGGCATCCCTGCAATCCCACGTCTTAACTTTGTGTGGGTATTTAAGGCTGCACAAAAAAAAAAAAAACTTTTTATCTACATATTATTTTTTCTGTATCAATGGTCCTAACAAACCCCCCTCATAAATCGCTGCAGCTTTTGATTGGGTGTGTTTCTATTAGTAGGCTACTCCCTGAAGTGCTGTTACAGCTGGCTGCATCATTTCTTGTCATTGTGCCAGACATTTCAATGAAAATTTGATTTCTCAGGTTGGCCATTTTCTTCATTCTCATCTTAATGACTGCCAAAGATAATTTCGTTCCATAGCTTACATGATGCAATTATACCGAAGGGGAAAAAAAAAGGTTTTGTTGCCGCTACGTTGAAATAAAAATTGGGTCCTTTTGCTCCAAAATGCTTCAAACTAGGATAGCCTTTTTTTGCCACAATATTTTTTATTCATCAGCCTTGTCTTCTAAATGACAAATCCTACATTCTTTGTTTCTACGCAGTAGTGTCATTTTTGCCATCATTGTACAGGGCTAAAACGGAAGTACAGCGACTGATAAAAACAGGGACACCTGCAATAGGGGATTAAAATGGGGGTGGGGGGGGGCGGTTAGGCAACCAAACTTTATTAGGCTTTGCAATTTACATCTGCATGTTGGTAAGGCAAAAAAAAAATTGTTTGGTCTGCGTTACGCTGTTAAAAAAAATAGGGTCGGTCGGAAGTTTTTTTTTGTAGCCTAACTAAATCAGAAAATCTTACTTCAAAAAATGTAATTTATTATTTTTTTCATTCATTCATGTTCATGGAGCAACATTTTTCCTTTTTTCAGGAAGCATTTGACCCTTTTTTGTGTAGTAGGAACTGTAGGATGAAGCGTCAAATAAAGGAGGGGATTTTTTTTCCTTAGAATGAAAAAATGTTAAATCGCAAACCAAACCCATTTTTTTTTTTTTGTTTGGCCTAATGTTGGGACTAGTATTTGGGATCTTTTTGTTCCTTAACTGCTTTGATTTCCGTTATCAAAGCTCTAGGTACCATATTGGTGTGGGCCTGAAGTGCATTATGACCAGACGACCCTTTACATTACAGTAGCCTACAGTAAGGAAAACCACCCAAATTTAGATCTGTTTGGCTTTGTGGCAAAATCGTCCAGCTTACCAACGCTAAGCACTAAAACTCAATTTCAAGTTTCAAAATGTGTTGACATTTGTTAAGACCACATGAACAAACTCAGTGAAATAAACTTAAGACTAGGCTACTGTAGCCTATTTAAAATATTTCATTTGAAACTTTTTTACCATAGCACGTACTACTTAGGACTGACTCCCTTCACAAATGTGGATTGAGTGGCACTCATCAGCGTGGCAATCCGTTAAAATTTTAACTCATTTTCTTTTACCTACTTGCCTTGTCGAAGAATGTTAAAGATTGTTGGTTCTACTTTTACGTTATAAAAGCAGCTGGTACTGTTAACTGAAATATTGTTTGGTTAGCCTAAAGTTGTAATTCTGAATGCAATGCCTAAAACTATTTGTTCCAAGATTCCCAAGATATGACCGTTTTAGCATCGGCACTTTTTATGGCTGTTGCCTTTCTGGTAGTCTAGTGCAAAAAATAAATAAAAGTAAATGCTTCTGTTGGTATTTGGCAAATGGTGACTGACAATCATCCGTGAAGGTTGGTCAGGTCGGGGATCTTATTCTTAGTGTGGTTGGCAAAAGTAGCACTTTTTTTGTAGTACACATGCAAATTATTTTTACCCCTGTAGCTGAATCAGAGCGATGCGCGATGCTACGTCGCAGTACGGCTGGCAGTCTTGCAGTACGATTTATCCTACACTTTTTTCTTTCAGTCTTCTTTTTGGGATAATATTGCCAAAAATTGACCGATTTTGTTGTTCAAATACACCATTTTAACCCTTTTTTCGAGAGCTTTTGAATGGTGCTATTGTCATGACGATAGGTTTGGTCGTTCTCAAGTTGTTTAGCAAAAACAATCTAGGGTGGCTGTACCAGTTTTGGCCACTTTTAGGCCTTTCTATTTTCATGAATTAAGTAAAAATACTAAATGCTGCACTACCTTATTTCACATAGGCATAAAATAAAGGTAATTTATTCAGCTTTTCATCCATTTTAAGAAAATAGCACTACAGTCAAACAAATTTTGTAAAAAAATTCATATGCAAATTTTCACCCAAAGCTCCAGTTGTAGCCATCAGTTTCCCACTTCTGGCCACAACGAGCACCAGTTTTGGCCACATTATCAGATGATCATTCAGTTTTCTCCTTCGTCCCATAAAATGTAAAACAAACATTTAACAAATATTTAGTAGCCTAATTGTAGAAAAAGGACTAAAAAATATTAAAATGTTAGTTGAGAAATATTGCAATGTAGGCATGTAGCATGTACGCATGTTACGGCACAAGCATCTCTTGTGTTGGCAATTTGCATTTTCAGGTGGTTTTATTTTTTCAAACAAGTCTTCACGTGGGTACCAGATTACATCTTCTTTCCCTGTTTTTGGCAACCTCCGTGGAGAAATGCCACTCATGGTAGTTGTGCATTCATACCGACGATACTGCCCGGAAAATATTCGCCTTCGTTGCACACAATGACCTGATCTTTTATGGCAATGTTATTTTATGCCAGAATATTCTGAAAGTGAGTCTTGAGTATAACAGTCTGTCTCATTTACGGTACGGCCGAATCTAACGAGGATTAACTTAAATCTGACTGCCTTTTAGTGGTTTTTCTGACTTTAGGCTTACTTTATTTGCAATGGTCTGTTTATTCGCTTGTTCTGTCTTCTTCTCTTCTAATTTTTTCCCCTTATCTTCTTTCTGTTTTTCTAATTTATTTTCCTTGGTTTTGTAGTATTGTACACATTTTGTACACACTGATGTGGTAACGCTTGGAATATATTCCCAAAATACTAATTAGACTATAGTACAGGCCTAAATACTAACTAATTATACCATTATAACAGGCCTAGATGCTAATTTTTAACTGTTAGGCCAAACTTAAATAACACTAATCCTGACCAAAATGGGTGATGTGGCCAAAACTAGTGCTGCATGCGTTCCAGTTTTGGCCACTGTATGGCCAAAACTGGCGAAACTTGTATTTCACTGCACCCATTGTGGCCACCACTTCTAAAACATGTTTGGAATTATTTTAATTTAAAATTGTCATTACCACACGAAATTGCAACATATGTTGAGCCTTTTAGAATCCTTGGTTGAAGGAGCATACGTTGTATGCTCTGGATGGACTTAAATTCAAGTGACGCAGTCCTTAAGCTAAGAATTCAGTGACTAGCTGAAAACATGGCCACAAAACTGTTAGTCATTTTTTTTCCCAAGAGGAAGAATCACAGGAACCAATCAGAATCATTGTTACTTATGCAATACCCAAACATTCCTCTATTAGGCTTCATGATTGGTTTATAACGTCATATGTGCTTAACTTATGACGTAGAAACTCAATGTGGCCACAACTGGGGCAGTGGCCAAAACTGGTACACCCACCCTACAAAGGTCTAAAAAAAAGTTCACAAGAAACTTGTTCATGAACCCAAATTGGCCTAACTCAAAAATTTGCACTATGCAAAATTCCATCTTCACACCACCCTTCCTGCCACCCGCAGACACCTCCCTCTTCCCGCAGACCGTTTTTAGTTTGCAAAAAGCTTGTTGCAGACCGGCTGAAAATATTCTGCTTCTCGGATTTTTCCTTAATGATCAATTTGGCCGAGGGTGGTTGTTGATGTAGCCTACAAGGCCGAAACAAACTGAAGATATTTTCGGCGGATTTTATGTTTCAGTATAGCCTACCATTTTAAGCATCACATAAAAAAAATTATTTGGCTTAGGCCCACAGGCTGCAAAGGCGATGTAACGCCGGATGCTACGACGGCTGAGGTGCTTGTAATTTCTCCGTCGTTCCGTTGACTTTGGTCTTGTTAAAAATAATACTTTCGGTGGTTTGTTTGTTTATCAAAGCACAGTCATGACTACGGGCCGATGTAGGGAACGGAGCGAAAATATCCTATCAAATTAAATAGGCTAACAAGTACTATTTTACACGGTACGTGCTGCCACCAGGTGGAGTGACATTAATTGCAGCAAATCCTGAGTTAAGAATAAAAGGGGGTTTACATAATATTTTAACTCTACAATTAATAACTGGGTAAAAATAACTGGCGTTTAAAAACTCTTGGTTTTATTTATGGACAGTTAAACAAAATATAAATGGCACTTCATATTTTAACAAGTTTTTACAACTGAAAGCTTTAAGTAAAGCAAAACGAATTTACATTATTAAATTCAGCAACGAACTATGGCGTAACTTAGAAAACAGTAATCTTTCACATCAAGAAAGTTCACTCAGGTCTGTTTCAACATCGTAAAGATAATATGCAAGTACTGTGTGTTGTTTGCGTTCAAACTCCCACAAACCCAACTAAACTTCCAGTTAAATCTGAACTGATCGGCTCAACGGGAGCACTAGCAATTTAAGCAGGACTTTCACTTAAATTAAGTTCATTAAAATAAGTAAGATAGACTTGTTTTTTAGGAAAGGAACTACCCTGACGTTTATGATTACCAACAACCCGTAGACACCTCCCTCTTCCTGTAGACCATTTTTAGTTTGCAAAAAGCTTGTCGCAGACCGGCTGAAAATATTCTGCGTCTGGGACCAACTTAATTTTTTATCTTTTTAGTCATTTTCTCCCCTTTTATGCTTGTAGGCTAATTTTGTAGCATTTGTCCTTAAATTTAAATAGGTTAGCCAATTTCAAACATTAGGCAAATTGCACTATTGTGAAATTAATGCCTGGCTAAATTTGAAGTCGCCACCACTGATTTCTCAAGTTTGATGATTTGTGACTGGAGCTGATGTTTGTGATAGCCTAAGGGAATGTCTCGTGCTACATTTCAGAAGAGAATAGTGTATTCTGCCTCCCGAGTGCTACCTGTTTCGGCTTTTTTCTTTCCAATCATCAAAAATTTGCAGTGGATATCCAGTAATCTAGAAAGTTGGCAAAGGGACAAAACAAAGTGGCACCTCAATAAGCTTGAAAGAGGCAGACCACACATTATCCCATCACAAAATGACAGTTAAATCACAGCCCGTGAGTGTTCATTATGCAGACAATTTAAATCAAACGAAATTGAAGAGAACTTGCATGTGTGTTTTAAGCTGAAGTGAGCTTCGTTGCACTATTGTATCAGAATATAGCCAAAGTAGACCTAGCCTATACATGTGTCGATATTAGCGACGGCGAGGGGGAAACTCAACATTGATTTTGTGAAATATGGCGAGTGCTGATTAACTGATATTCGTGAAGGCTGGTATTACAAATTATTTTTATTGTTTGCACTATACAATACATAAATATTTTGATACATGTGAATATACTAAAGAACGACCCTATGGGCGAGTGAATTCTACTCTTCACTTCTTTGCAGTTCTAACGCTCGGCCGATCAGCTTTTTCTACCCGAGCCGATTATTAAACGAAACTGGCCGATACCAAATCTTGATCAGATTTTTACAAGCAACGCTAAAATCAAAATAGATAATACTAATCGTATTTTGCGAATTTTTGATGGACTGTATGACGAAAAGATGTTAATTGTCAGTCCTATCTTCGTCAGGCTCTCGCAGTAAGTGCTTCCTTCTGTTTACATCACTTACTTTGTGAGCCTGGCGAAGATAGGAGGACTGAAAATTAATATCTTTTCATCATACAATCCATCAAAAATTCGCGAAATACAAAATTTCCTTTTTGAATTTACGTATTCCGTGTAAAAATCTGGAATTTTGACAATCAGAGTAAACGATGGTTGGCTTATTTACCAAATCTTGATCCTGATTACCGATACCAAATCCCGATAGCCAGTGCTAGCTCCCAATTAACCGAAAACTGTAATACTGAAGTAGGCTATTTCTTAATAAAAAAAAATTACCTTGTAATCATTGCGTAATTAAAGCGTAGGCCTAAATACACATAATTATTTTTTAAATATTTGTTTAAAGTAATATTGCACATGCTAAAATCATTTTAAAACACAAAACGCCCAGTGAAATGTAACATTTTGCTTTGTAACTTCTAAGGAGTCATCTGCGTGGGGTTTGGCCCATTGGAATGCTGGCGAAAAAACCTTCAAAATGGTGACATATTCAAACGTCAAATTCTGTCGACGAAAGGTTAAAATATCTTCGATTTGGTTTATTGCCGATCTGTCTGGGTTTTTCGCTAAAATCAAGTTGCGCCCACCCATAGGGATAGTGAATAGAGCATAAGCCCTTAATGGTGCAAGCTCAAAAGCGGACTTGCTTCAGCAAGCTAAAAAGAAACGACTGCTTTTATGAGGCTCTATTCGACTGAATGTTAGATGCCCATAATTAGGCCTATTAATGGCGATTAACGTAACTTTTAATAAGTAGGCTAAATGTGACCTGTTTGAAAAAAAAATTCAGGGAACTACAGTATTTAGCAGCAATACCATTGCTTTCACTTAGTAATCACAAAAAAACAATGAAAAGGTGGTAACATTAAAAAAGGTAATCGAATGGTTTCGGTAGTGATTAAAAAAAATTGAAATGGTGGCACACAATTCTAAGTTTGACATTTATTCGAGATTTTTCAGACGTGAGCAATAACATTATTTTCTTTCTCTTAAAATTGAAAAATAAAGTTGCTAGATATAGCCTACTACTATGAAACTCAACGATTCCACTGGCAAAGGTTCACCGCCCATTACGTTCATGTTCAAAATAAAGATACAATGAATATCGTGTGGATTTTCAACAAATATACTTTTGTTTTCATCAGGTAATTCATGGGTTGAGTTTCTATATGGTTACATGTTTGGCTTTCAACCGCATTTGGTAGGCTACTTGTCCGACTGTCTCTCTCTTACCACTAACCTGAGCTGCTCATCGGTTCAATGTCATTACATCGCCAACAATTCATCGCGGAACAATACATCGCACGGACAATTCATCGCATGTTTAATTCATAGCATGTTTATTCATCGCAGCATCAAGTTTGACACAGGAGATCAGCTGTTGGTTTCATGCTAGAAATTCAATGATCGAGTGATATAGGGATCGACCGATACAGAAAAATACCGATCTGATACCGATTTTTTTCCCCCACAGGCCGCTCCGATACAGATACCGATACAGATAACCGATACCGATTTAAAAAAATTCTATGGGTCAGGAAGTCAAACTCCTATTTAGTGTTGGGCGGTACCCGAAATTTTTGTGACGGTGCCGGTACCAGCCTAGGTACCGCGGTACTCGGTATTTAACGGTTCTTAAAATTTGGCGGTACTTCCTTCGGTACCTCCGGTACCAACAGTATTTTTTTTAAGTAGCTTAATCAAACTCGTTAAGGTTGGAAATGGAATCATCAATTTCATTTATGTAGGCCATCCCCACCTCCAAAAAATACAAAAAAAGAATCTTAAGTAGGCTACTGAACTTCGAACTCAATTTTATTTTTTTGTTGGTTCTTACGCTGGTAGTAGCATCAAGTTACACAAATTTAGCTCCACTTTTGTGCATTGTTTAGAATTCCAATTTTACCATTGTTGATCTTTAACTGATTATTACACTGCTTTGAGCCCTGCTACACATGAACTGACTGAACTATTGTTATAATTTTAGCGCCTTTTTTTTCATATTAACACAATACCGGTATTTTAACAATGCACGGTATTTGGTACCGTTGCATTTTTGGTACCGCGGTACACCGTGAGAACCGGTATACCGCCCAACACTACTCCTATTTCATCATTATGAAACTAATGTGCAAGAAATGTAAATTTCAAATTTTTTTTATCAGTGGGGTCAGATCCACAGGTGTACCTTCGACTGTAAAAAAAAAAAAAAACCCAACTTCACTAAGCTGCTGTGCAGATGACGTCATGGGATACAAGCGATGCTTTGCAGGAAAGGTTTCTCTCAAGCTAGGTGGAGTAGCCAGCGCGCATGGAAGTTGGTCATATCGGCTAAAATATCGGTAAATAAACACCGATACAGATCCGATACCGATACACAAAATATACCGATATCGGTCTATCCCTAGAGTGATATGCGAGGGTTGCTGGACTTTAAGACTTTTTTTTAACCCCTTTTTAAGCAATTTTTTAAGGTGGCTTATTGTTCTTGGTTATTTCTAGTGTATGATTAAATTCACAGTTTAGCTGCCTTGTTTTCCTCTTTCCTTTGTAAATCCTTTGTCAACTGTAAAACCGTGAAGGACAGACAAAAACTGGAATAGTTTTGAAAGTTCAAAATGACTTCCAACTGTACCATTAAGGTAAACATTGCATTCAGGTGCCAGTGTGCAGCGGAGCCATTCATTCCCCGCGTACTACAACACGCAGTGAAAATCAACTATTCAGTTTGTTTGTGTTGGTCTTAAAATGGACCAGCCTTTCATAAGTTAGAAGTTTCAAGGTTTGATGTTTTATGGAATAAAGACTAGTTTTATTGAATAACATTAATTAAACAAGCGATGTATAATCCGTATACCGCCGCTGCTCATCTTAGTCACATTTTACAAGGTTCATCACATTTGGATTCGAGGGCCTTGTATGTTCATAAGCGGTGGTTCTTCTCTACATGACAATGAACATATGAGGTCCCTCGAATCCAAATATGATGAACCTTGCCAATTGCAACCATGATGAGCAGCTTGGGCAGTAGGACAAATGGCCCGCCAAATATCAGAGGCTGCGAAGTCGACCAACTTCAAACGCTATTGAAAGCCAAAGATTTGACCAAAGAATTTCTACAAACAAAAACTCTTGAAATGCCTGATTTGTCAAAAATTGATATTGACTGAATCCTTATTTTGAAAATGAGCATAATGAGTGATGAACCTTTTCCAGTGGGATGAGACAATAGTAACGGAAATTTGTTTTAAAATTTTGGGCAGTTGGAGCTGTGGTAGTTTTTATCCAAGTTTACACTGTGCCGCGGCTCTGAACGACTCAGATTCGTTTCGCGGCAACCACGTGAATGGAGCTTGGGCGACGTGGTCTAAGTCGGGGCACAAACAACCAACGCATTGATAATCCCCAAAATTAGACCGTTTGCTATTTAAAAGTTTCATTTGGTAGCAAGCACATTACAGAGTGAAAGTATTGTGGTTGTGCACCTTGGCTTTCAGTAAAAAAAAAAATTAATTTCCTCCAATTCTAGTTGTAGGTTTATGCTTAAATTTTTCAAGCATAGTGCTTGTCATGGATCCGGGAAGTGTTTGCTGAAAACGTCGACTCCCGATTTAAAATTTTTCTTTTTTACGACCCTGGCTTTAAAAAAAAACATACCACGAGCTAAACAAACACCAATGTGCATGCTCCACTTACGATTCAGCATATGAAGCATAGACAATTGTACAAAAAACACAGAAAACCACAAATCAACGACCCCACCAACCTTCACCTCCTCCCCCCCATTCTCGCCCACAATAGTGACATTGCTGACCATTAGTGCTTTGAAGGTTCAGTTCCCCTATCAGGATGAATTTATGTAAGTATGGTCAAAAAATAACCAATGCATTGACGTACTCTTCCCTTCATATCTTTCCTTCCCTAGAGCTTGCAATTTTACATTTGAGTCTAAAAGGCAATGGAGCTGGTTTGTGTCTGTTTTATATACCTGAACTTCTTGACTCAATGTAAGGCTAAAATATTGCTCGGTCTTGAAAAGTTTATCAGTTTACCTTAGTTTCAGTAGCAATTTAACAAAATGGTTAAGAGCCACTTTTTTTAAGAGTCAGGCAGGTTCTACATAGGTCGTGATAGTTGGGTTCTTAGATTTTGACCAAATTTTGTGGAGATGTTGCTTCATATCTAGGATGAATAGCCAGCAAGTATGGACTCTGAATTTTGTATAGTTTGGGCAGGGGGCATGGCCAAAGACGAGGGCGCGGCCCTACTAAATAAAGTCTCGCGCAAGGCGTACAAAGTTTAGATGTCTTTTACAGCTTTCAGCATAAGTGTGCCATGGTAATTCCAGTTGCAAAGCATAGTCTAGGACAATGTTAAACAGTATCTAACTTTGTTTTGGTGGCACACTCTTGC
>JAHWFP010182111.1:0-32336 GCA_023313725.1 Lithobius niger
AGAAATCGGGTGGTGAATGGCTTTAAATAGTTATGGCGTCATTTCAATTCTGATTTCGAGGCTGAGTATGCGTTCAGTGAAAACACGATGGATCTGAATACTCGGTAGCTACTCACTCTAGCAAAGCCCAACCAACTGGAATGGAAATAATTCACAACGAAACAAATACAATCAAACCCAGACTAAGTTTAACTGGATTTAACTTGAAACGTGGTGGCAGCAATTAGGGCTACACCGCACAATTCTCGTGTACATTAAATTAGCTACTTACAAGTACACTTCGACTGTTGTCACGGACGAACGCTGGCTAGAAGGAACTTAAAACCGATGGTAGTAAACAGGTTACTGAAATTGAATCAAATTCATGTCAGTTTTAATTAGTTACGTAAATAATAAAGGAGAAAAGAGCACAAAAGTATAATGAAAAGCGGCGCAGCTTAGTCAATTAGGTATGGGCAGCATGGTGAACGTTTCGAGTGCCTAAGACTATTCCTGTTGGAAAATTTAGCAACTCCATATTTAAAACGGTTTCTTTTAGTAAACCAGTCCAAATTCTAATGCACAGTAGCTCGCGCGTGGGTTCAAAAATCCATCCTATCTCTTCCTTGCAACGATAAGTTGCAACCAAGAATTGTTTGGCTGAAGACCTGTTTTGGTTCAAAGGTTTTTTGGTTTTCTTCAGTATTTGAAATTGTTCTTACGATATGACAAAGAAATCAGTTTCTTTTTTTTTATCCTCCATCAACTATAAAGCTTGTGGCATTGATAGCTGGAGTTCAACAAAACTTGGATTGGTGGGGTTTGATTTGATATCACTGATTTTGTAGTGCAACTTTGATACTTTTTTGTTAATTAAGTATTTTAATTCACTTAAACAGGTAAACAAAATGCAAAAGTCCATTTAATCATTGACATGACGAACTTCTTTGGTAATAAAACTGATCACAGTCAAGTTGCCATTGCCGGGCAGTTTCGTTTTAACAAAAGAATCTAAGTTAATGTCTTGTAGGAATAGTGTTTCCTCGTTCACTGCCCTGCTAAGCATGATGCGTTTTCAGTCTTTTTTGTTTTTATCCAGTAAAACTGGTTGGAATAATAATTCTGCTAAGATCTCGGTCAGCTTATTTACTTAGTGGCATTGATGTGGGCGTATATATCCCAGTCATACGCTGTCGTGTACTTAAGTCAACAGCGGAGAGGGGCCAGCAACCGACGATTCACAGCCTCAAAAAACGCTGACAAAGACTCTTGAGTGGATCAGTCACTTGCACCAGACCGCATCGTGAATTCCAAATGGTGCATCAACCGCTCGCTTTGGCTTTGTCATCGTCCAAAGAGAAACAAGACCTGAACTTTTCTTTATTCACTTTGTGTGTTAACTGTGTCTTATGATTTTGTTTCCATTTTCCAGATTGATTTCAAGCTGATGTTGGGAAAGGACTCCGTTTTGGTTTTGGTGATAGACGAATTGGTATAGATAATGTTTAAAAAAGGTAGATTCAAACCTTAAAAAAGTGCAGCCAGTGCTAGGTAAGGTTCACTGACCGACTTAGTGAATCACCCACGAAGAATACAAAACAAGCTTTATTACAATTTTCGATGCGCTTAAGCTTCGCACCTTGGTGACTAAACATGCGTCAAAGACAAAACACACAAATTGCCAGCTGCAGGCTCAACCGTCATGTTGAAAACCTAATTCTCCACCCCACAACTAGCCAATTGCAGCCAGTGCATTAATAATACCATCACTTCCTATGTATCTGTTTTGATGGAGGACGTAGGTGCATTGGTAGCTTGTCCAGATCGAATGAATGGAATGTAGGACCATCATCAAACAAAGTAAGCAATAAGACGAGACTTTCAGTAATAGTGTTTATGATTCGCCAAACTGCTGAGTTAAAAGAATAGTTAAAAGAATTCGTAACAGTTCAATGGAGGTTCATTCCAACACTCGATATACCTCAAATATTAGTTCGGTATTTGATGGTGTGTTCCAGTCCGTGGTTCAGTTCACGATAGAATTTAATAGCTCGCCTGAAATTCATACACAGGAAAACTGTTACGTCCTAATTGTTGTGATTGGCGTTAAAGTTGGAATAGGAATTTCAAATTTCAAGGCCGGAAATGTATTATCCCATAACTGGGACTACTTATTAGGTTGGAGTCTCGGCAAGTTATATCCATCCAAACTTGGGACCAACCATAAATCAACTGCCACGTGGGTGGATACAATTGTTTACATCAAGCTTGAAAACCATACTGCGTTACATTGTTAAATCAGGTCAGCGTGGCCTAAGAGCAACTTAAGACTATGTCTTGACATTGTTGATATTCTTGAACCGTCAGTCCACGACGATGAAGTGGGGTGTATTGTTCCGACAAGTCTTTAGAATTTCCAATTGTTAAAATAAAAAGTCAGGAAAGTCCAGAAAGGAAACGCAGCAAATTTTCCAATGGTAATACCTGAATTTTCTTGTCATCACGGAAGCATCAGATAAATATTTTTATAAAATATTTTTTTCATATTTTTGTATAACACATATCTTGTATGACACATAATATGTTTATCAACGTTTTTTCATATTTTTTTTTGTATAATAACAGTGTTTATTGACGTGAATTTCATGAGGGAATTCTATCTGCCGAGGTCTGTCAATAACCAACTTTATTGACAAGTACCAGGATACCGCGTGTTCACAAGGATGACGGCAGATATCGATACGGCTGACTAGAGTTGACATAATAAACTGAAGGAATCGAACGAATCTTGTGATTTGGATTCAGATTTGTTTGTTGGAATGGGTTTGCTGGCCCGCAATGCTAACACCAAAAGAAAGGTATTATCTCCCTTAGATTCCCTCCCTAAGAAAGTAACATTCTCTATGCAAGTAAGCTTAGGTGATAAGTCATAATCGGGAAAATGTGGGGATAAGCCCGAAGCACCTAAATAAATAGTCGAAATCTTCCAGCATCAGCCAGAGTTTTGTTCCAGTCGATACGACAATAGAAGACATTTGACATTTAACATCGTGAATGAACTGTGCAATAGAATGAATGCTTCTTGCATTGGACGGAGTCGGCGAATGATAAGCTGAGTGTCGTCGGTAGTTGGCACAGGTGTCGGAAAGTGTACGCAGAACTACATCCACCAGCCGGGACCGATGATCAACCACACGAAGCACTGTTGGCCATCTTCCACAGACGTACCTACTGCTGACGTCCGCCCTCTTCCTGCAGTGCTACGAGGATGGATTACTCCAGAGGTGATTTTGATAAGTTGAGAAGACTGCTGGCTGATTTTGATTGGTCTCCCAGATTTTCTGGTAATGTTGAGGTCGACTGGTCCAGCTTTAAAGAGACTCTTTTGGAGTTTGTCGACGTCTGTGTCCCAAAGATTAAAATCCTGGCTGGTAAGCGTAAGCCACCTTGGCTGTCGGGGGCAGTGCTTCAAAGGATTGAGGTGAAAGGACGTATGTGGGGACTTTACAGGCGCTACCCTACTAGGAGGAACTACAAAAAGTTTAGGTCTGCTAGGCGTAAGGCATGCAAAGCTCTGCGCAGAGCCAAACGTCGTTTTGAAGCAGGCCTGGCTGGAAGACTTAAGAGCAACCCACGAGCATATTGGAGCTACGTCAATCGTGTCAAGAATAAGACTAAGTCCTTTATGGAGTTTGATACTGCAAGGGGCAGTCGTACGAAAGGTGACACGGAAGCCGCTGAGGTGCTTCAGGAACATTTTTGCTCCGTGTTTACTCCTGAGGATGACCTTGAAGCTTTCTTCCTGAGTGATTTTTGGCATTCGATTGACGCAGACCAGGACAGGAAGAGGACTCTTGAAAGTGATTTTGTTTCCGAGCTCTGTGTGTTGAAGATGCTGCTCAGTGTTGATGTGTGTAAAGCTGCTGGGCCCGATGGTATTCATCCTCGCATTCTTCGGGAAGCAGCCTATGAAATTGCTAAACCGATTACTCACCTTTTTGCGTTGACACTTCGTAATGGGGTTGTTCCACGTGACTGGCGGATGGCCAATGTTACTGCCATTCATAAGGGAGGAAATCGTAGGGAACCTTCAAATTATCGACCTGTGAGCCTCACAAGTGTGATCTGCAGGATTTTGGAGCGTATTCTGCGTGGACATTTGGAAGAGGAATTGAGAAGGAGGGGGGTTCCATCTGACGTGCAGCATGGCTTTGTGCGTGGCCGCTCGTGCCTTAGTAATTTGCTTTTGGCCCAGGATGATTGGATGGAGGCAGTTGATAGTGGCGCTCATGTTGACTGTATTTATTTGGATTTTTCCAAGGCTTTTGATAAGGTCCCCCATCTGCGCTTAGTGAGAAGGCTACGTGATCTTGGAGTAAATGCTACACTTGTTGATTGGGTCGAGGCGTGGCTGAAGGATCGCAGCCAGAGGGTCGTAGTAAACGGCCAAGCTTCTTCGTGGAAGACCGTCACAAGTGGGGTGCCCCAAGGCAGCGTCCTTGGCCCCCTTCTGTTTGTTGTGTTCTCCGACAATGCATGGGATGATATCACTTCCCGTGTTTTGGCTTTTGCTGATGACGGAAAGGTGGGCCGTAAGATTTGTAGCATTGAGGACTGTGAGGAGCTTCAGAGGGATTTGGACAGGATGGTGGCGTGGACCAAAGATGCTACGATGACGTTGAATATTGCGAAATGCCACATCCTGCGTATTGGCTGGCGGCCAGGAAAGCTGGCATTTCCTTACAAAATTGGTGGAGTGTCCCTTAATGAGGTTGAGTCTGAAAAGGACTTGGGGGTAGTCGTCTCTGCGAATGCTAAGCGGGCTAATCAGTGTGCTGCTGTTGCGACCAAGGCTAACAGGGCCCTTGGTCTTTTACGGCGGACACTTTCTACGCAGTCGCCGAAGGTGTTGGTGCCAGCTTATAAAGCCTTAGTCAGACCTCTGTTGGAGTATTGTTCTCCTATCTGGTCCCCGTATCTGTTGGGTGACATTAGGACCGTTGAGGCGGTGCAAAGGAGATTCACGAGGATGTTTTGGAGTGTACGGCATTTGGAATACGAGGATCGGCTGGGCTCGCTTGGGTTGGAAACCCTTGCTGAACGAAGGCAAAATCTTGATCTGATTTGTGTCTTCAAGCTCCTGAGTGGGCTCGTTGACATCGATTGGAGGAAGCTATTGACTCTTCGGGTGGATAGGTTTGCTGGACCTCGTACTTTGTTTCTTCGCCGATGTCGGGTGGATGTTCGGAGGTTTTGCTTTGGTGTCAGGGTGGTCAGGGCGTGGAATGCTCTCCCTGATGACGTCAGATGTGCGCCCTCCCTCGGTGTTTTTAAACGTCGCCTGTCCCTATGCAAAACCACGGGATAATTTGTGGCTTCCACGGTTTTTTTTTGTCCTTATGGATTTTCGCCGTGTTTGGGTTCATATTTATACTTATACTAAGTCCCGGAACCAATCGTGCTGGTGCGATGAAACATGTTGCCAAAACAGAAATAAAAAAATTCTTGACCAGAAATTTGAATTTCGTTCATTTGTTTAATTTTTCTGTCAGCAATGATGGAAGATCATTTCGTTTTTTATAAATATTATTATAACGCAGGGGTGCTGCCAGGAGTTCCAGCTTTTTTCACATTTTTTTACATTCCCACTTTTTATTTTTTTCACATTTTTCACATACCGCTTTTCATTTTTTTCTAATTTTTCACATACCTGCTATTTATTTTTCACATTTTTTACGTGCCAATTTTCATTTTCGTATCACTATTTCTTCGTTTTCGGATATCACTAGTTTCACATTTCTTTAATAAAATTTTTCTTTTTCAGTATGTAACCATCGTAATTTCTCTCTAATTTCACTCAAGAGAGTGAAAGCGACTTCAAAGCGACTCTGCCCGTAAACCACAGGCATGCCTACGTACAGTACATAATTCGGGGCCCACAATTAGGGCAGATAATGCGATTGTTTTTACTTCGTTTGTGCGTTTTGGCTTTTTTCATACCAACACTCGTATTTTTCACATTTTTCACGTATTATTTTACCATTCGCAAATTTTCAAATTTTTCAAATTTTTTCACAACGGCAGCATCCCTGTAACGGTTTTCATTGAAAGCGTGCGCACGTATTAAATTCTTGTAAATTGTAATTGCAAATTGCATATGTATTCGAACACATATGCAAGTGGAGTATTTACAAACTTCTGAGTATGTTCAGTCTTCAGGAAAGTTTTGCCAGATGTGCATGAAATTAAGGGTTAGTGATAATTCTTACGAATTTCTTTTGTCAAAAAAGTGTTCTAATTTTGACGTGTTTGAGGAATTTTGAGTTACTTCCTATACTGGGTTGACAAAAGAAAAGTACAAAATATGTAAACATTTGTTGGTACAACATCTTTCACCATCGAGAGTAATTCGTTATCCCTAGAAGTCTTACTGCACACACGTTTTATCCGGTTGTTTCAGAATAAAGACTCATCAGTAATTGCCTCCAAGTAATTATATTTCCGTAACTCTGTACTACGGATGACATGGCCAGTTTTTACGTCATCAACATTTGCTAGTTCAGTCTGAGTCTTTGACTGGAGGCCATTACCATACATTTATTGTTTCATTTTAATATCCAGATAAGCTAATATTAAACCATTGTGTAAACTTAACCAAGTCTTCATTCGCAAGGGAAGTAACATTGTTAACATCGTACATTGCAAATTGAAGTGAAATATCATCTGCAAAGCCAACTAACTGCATGAAAAAGCATTATTCCTACAGCTAAAACATCATTAAAGTAAACTGGAGCAGTAGTGGGCCGAAAGGCTTGTGAACCCCACATATTAAATAGTGCACAAAGTAAAATCAGTGTAGTAAACTTCTGTTTCCTGAGTACGATCGGTCAAGTAATTTTCAAACCATTCCAGCACCATACCTCTAACTTCACAAGAATGTAGCTCTTTTAATATTGTGGGTTATATTTCAACAACATTGTGAACAGCTTGAACTGTCGATCGTCTTTTACTGAATCTAATTTGATGATCATGAATTTTGGATTTAGGTCCTAGGGTATCGGTCTGTACTTACAGTAATCCTTAACACTTCCTGATGTATGTAGAGGAATTATCTTTGCTGTTTTAAGGAACTTGAGTTCACAACCATAATATGAATTGTCAACAATTTTGACACAACACAGATACATACATGTAACCCTTTTTTAACCAACGACATGCTAATTTTGACAAAACTTCAATGCTTACATTCATTGGGGGAAAAAACAGAGTTAGACCTGATACTCCTATCGTTTCGCGCGATTATTCTCTGTCATGTATCACAGACGCTGGTCCGACGTTAGAGAAATGGTTATTGAAGGTATTAATAACATGAACAATTTCTTTCTGGTGTTAAGTCTAATAAGTCATACGGTGAAATGATTGAATTAACGGGAGGCATACTGTCAAGAGATTACCATAGCATGTTCGGTTCTTAACGCTGCTTGATACTTTGTAGTTATTTTAGCGTGTATTTAGCTCTAATAAATATTCTTGTATTTTTAATCTAAGCTGCACGTCTTTGTGATGCTGTTTTGCTAATGTGCTCTTGGTGTGACACCTGGCTGTTTTGAACATCTCTAGCTGCACTTTTGGTTTCATCATGTGTTTCGTACCTCGAAATCCACTACAGGACGTACCAGTTGTTTGACCTTTGAACTAAGACTTTGCATAAATATTGTAGCCAAAGATAGGCCGCTTTAAGCAAAGTCCAGTTATGCACCATCTGTTGGTGCTATAAAGGCAAGGCTTGTTGGACAGCGATGACGTCATTCAAACATTAGCAGGAACGACCTCTGCCCGCTTGCCAATTAAATCTGTAGCTAGCTCGTTGCCACGACAACCACGAGTTGGGATGTGGGTGGTGGGACCCCCCCCCCTTCCTCTCCTACTTACTGTCCAAAAGGGTCGCAATCCGCTCACCCAACTTCATCCCACGACTGGGATTTTTTTTTTGATTGCCATGAAAATGACCCGCTTCCCTCGCCAACCGAATAGATTTATCTAACAACGGGCCAAGAGAAATGTGCTCCCGCCACGGTGGTATTTCCACGACACGGCAACGAACATGCTTGTGGAAATCGATAGGACAAAAAAACACGAGCACAAAGGAACAACCGCATGCGGTGCCTTAAACAATAAACGTAACATGGAAGGAAAGGTGGGTTACACACGAAATATTCAACACATTTTTGGCTGCGTTCACACGAATAGAGAGTGGAGGGAGCTGAGGTTTTATGGCGCGTCGACAGCTAAGTCACTAGCGCCAACCTCCGCCACAGTGCAGTGATCCTGGGTTACATTTCACCACACATTACAGAGATGTTAAACAAACCCTAAATCTAGATCTTATTCAGTCAGTGCCTCCAGCAAAAAAAAAAAAAAAACCTGGGCAGGAGGACAGACTCATCACGAAACTAAATCACTAATTCTTTTGGAAGATGGTAATGACGACGGACGCCTTGAAGGACGACGGACTGTAAGCGACGGGTGACACCAATGACAGTCAGGAGGGAGTTGGTGGCTTTCCCTGTATTTCCTAGAAAAATTGCCCTTGTCCGTCCCAGGATAACCTAAGCAGTTGAAAAAGACGTTAAGTCGACTATTTCCCTTGTTTGTATTCCATTTTTTTAGACACCTGAACCTTTTCAGCCTGCTAAAAACTATTGCAAGATTGCGTGGCACGAGCGTCCAAAATCGTTAGGCCCAACCGTAGGAGAAGAACACGGCGAGGATGGAAAAACAGCTGCGTTCCTGTTAGCACTTTCGGGACAAAGAACAGCCACTGCGCAGGCGCGTCACGTGAAAGTCATAAAACTACGCTTGCCTGGCTGGCCTTAAGAAAATGTCACTGAGTTACTGGTTTGATCTGACCTTGACCTACCCCTAAAATAAAAAAAATGATGCACATTTATAGATATCATTATTTCATAAATATGTGTCATTAATAGTAACCTTTTCTTCCAAAAAAAGGAAGGTGATTGCACTAGGGGTCACCGATTTAAACTTGCCGTTAAAGAGATTGTTGTAAGTTCTTTTTTTCAAATCGGGTTGTTGGTCCGTGGAATGCACTCCCAGCGCATGTTGCCCAGGCACCTACACTCGCAACCTTCAAATCTAGGCTGAAGGGTGTTGATCTGACGAATATGTAAGAAAAAATTAATGACATTTTATTTTGATTTAGGACAAAGTGATTACCGGCTTTGTTACATTTGATATTGTTTTATTTTTATGTAATTAGGTAAAGTATAAGTGGATACAATCAATCCCTTCTTTATCATATTTACAGTCACAATAAATTGTATGTTATTATTATTATTATTTATATATATGCAAATATACTTATATATTTTTAACACAACAAACAGTTTGGGTTGAAATTGCTGTTGTGGACATTTTCAAATAAATTATTTTCGCAGCGAACCATTCTGCGTTATGTAAATTAAATTTACTGCAACCCAAAAATAAATTTATATTGCCTTGTGCTGCGTGTAAAATCCTATTCACCGGCACCGGATGCTGTATGGCTCTATCTATGAAATATTGAAATCAGTTCCAAACATTTGTGTTTAAAACAAAGGGTACTTTTATAAACTCATCGAACAACTCAGATATGAAGCCCCACCTCCTCAAAGTACAGAAGATAAAATTTGCGAGCAGTGGTAGAAAAATTACAAAACATTCCGACTGACGGGGCAGAAAAGACTCCCAAGCAAGAGAACAACACACGTCATTAAATTTTTAGCACTCGTAATTTATGCCTCTCCATAACCTAAACAAAACAAACAATTGACAATGAGAAAATGCAGTTGTTAAACATTGCTTAAAATCTGATCATAACATACTGATTAGCAACACTGAAATCGGATATTTCGAACCTTGCGAAAAAATTAGGCTGAATCTCGAGGCTTACACCATTGCTGTGAATGTTAATCGTGCCATATGAATACTGTAAAACATTTTCCTGTCATGAGCAATTGGAAGGATCTTTTCGATCAACTGCCTGTGAACCGTATCTGAGTGCAGGTTTTAACTATGGGATCATGGTCGTGTGACGTTGATTTTAAAAAATGGCGCCACAATGGTGCAGTGTTAATTGCCTTTTCATTTTCCTGGGACTTTTCATTGCATGTTCGAGTTTGTATGTATTGAATGAATGTGGGTAGAAGTGTACAGTTTGCTTCATTTTCTCATTGTCAACTGTTTGTTTTGTTTAGGTGATCAAGACACAGAAATTACGAGTGCTGAAGATATAATAACGTGTGTTGTTCTCTTGCTTGCGAGTCTTTTCAACCCTGATAGTAGGCATCTTGTGTCATTCTTCCTCAAAGTAGTTCGTAAAGGCTCCGTGAATTTCCCGATATGTCAGCGCGACATCACCGCTGAAGCATCGTACTCATCGACTGCGAGAGGCGGTTGTTGCCTTGAATACGCCGATAAAGATGGCAGACGATCGCTATGATTATTATGAAAACGTAATTAACAGATTGAGGGTACTGTCGACTCACAGAGGGGTCCCCACTAAGAATAAAGGAGATAAGTCACTCATCTGTAAGACATAAATGTATTTATCTGCCGTTATTTTTATTAAAACTACTTAGCAACGGGCCTTGACAACGCCGGCATGACTGGTGAGCATCTTGGGGAACAGGTAATCAATGGTGAGTATCATAAACGATGCATCGAGTGCGTTCATAAAAGACTTAAGCGTGATATCACTTTCGGTGGAAGCGGTGGGTTTTTGTGTAATCGGTCTATGAGCTGTGTGGTGAGTTTATGAACGTGTCCATTAGCTAGATCCCGTGACACGTTACTGCATACAATTTTAATAAAATTCAAATGACGAAGCAAGATGGTGGTCTTCTCCGTTTTTGATAGCAATGGAAATCAGAACAAGAGCATGATAATAAGGACAAAGCAGGAGTTGTTTCCTCCATCTCCTTGCACACCTCACCTACTACTGTGTCCCCTACATATACATGGAGGGCAGGTTCGAAAATCCTCGGTAACATTTCGAATTCTGCCATTGTCCCTCGGCATCTAATAACAACTCGATTTAATAATTCTCGTTTTCTTTCATTTACCAGCCTAAGGGCGCGTTTACGCAACGAGACCTTCTCCTTCGTCGAACGCTATTTGCTAGGCAACCGTTATTGATTTACAACTAGTTTCGAGTTTCTACTAAAAGAATGCGGTAATACATAACAAATTTAATGTATTATAAATAACAACACGTATAAAGTGCAACAGTAATTTTAAACATGTTGTCATTTCATGCTTTTTTTCCCCAAATTTTGCTATTCTCGCTCAAAGAACAGCTTCCAGCAGTGAACATACGACTGTAGAATAAATAGGAGCTCGCGGCGAGAATTCAAAATCCAACAAGGAGTGCATTTCGGGGTTAATGAATTGAATACAAACCATCGAATGCTGGCATTCAGGAAACCAGTTCACCGTCTTGTACTGCTATGAAAATTGTTTGTTTGTTGTCATAAATCGAGGCTGTCATGCCGCACGCATCGTACGTCGTGTCGCGAGGCACAATTAGCAGATTTTCATCCACGTCGTTACCATGGTTACCACGTGTCAACAACTATAATGCCGTACGTTCCGGTAAAGGCGAGAAGCAGTCGGCTCATTTAGTATTAACCAAGTAAAAGCTAGTGAGCGAGATAATTGTTGTTGCGTAAACCAGCCCTTAGGGCGCGTTTAAGCAGCGACTCGCCTTTTGCATTCTCGCAGCTAGAACTCAATCGCGATGGCAAAGGTGACATTGCCATGGTAACAACGCTAAATGGATTAGCTAAATCCGACATCGTTTCAGTAAATACTTGCAGTCTTATAATCTGTGCCAATAATATAACGAATTCCTCATGACGAAACAATTTTCCCAAACGCTTCTGAACTCACGTTATTTGCTGTTTTCGTTGGGAGGCGGCAGACATAAAACCGCCGCCATGTTGGAATTTGAGGTGATTTCTAGCTTCTAGCTGCGAGAATGCAAAAGCGAGTGGTTGAGTAAACGCGCCCTTATAGGCACGCAACAACTCGCTGCTAGAAGCTAAAAATCATCCGAAACGTGAACATGGCGATGGTTTTAGCTCTGTCGGCTCGCAACAAAGCAACTGGAAAAATTGTTTCATCAGGAGGAATTCTTTATCTTATTGCCACGGATTATACGACTACAAGTATTTATTCAAAAGTTGTCACATTTAGCTAATTCAGATAGCGTCGTTACCATGGCAACGACACCTTGGCCTTCACGATTAAATTCTAGCTGCGAGAATGCAAAGGCGAGTCGTTCCATAAACGCGCCCTTAACGTTAATTAAGGTTACTTTGACACTGTTGAGGATGGCTCATTGCAAATGCTGAGTATTAATGTTTTTAACAAGTGTCTAATTCATCTCTATTTTTCAAAGTTTAAGAAACAAAATAAGTCTTAAATATTAGCAATAAACGAATAAAAACAATGGAGTCAACATTGTAAACAGAGGCGTAACTTCAAAATTGGGGCCCGGAGGCAGCAATGCAGTGGAGCCCCCCCCCCCCCCTCCTTCATACAAAAATTCGGTTATTGCCATACTAGGTGAGCCCAGTGAAGGGCCCCTTTCATTAAAAAAAAAATGAAATGCAGTTTTGCCACGCAAGGCAAGACCCCAGTAGAGGCCGCTACCCCCCCCCCCCCCTCAATAATAAAATTGAAGTTTTTGTTAAAGGAGAGAGTCGAGTGGAGGCCCTGCATAAATAAAATGGCTCCTCCACACCCTTCATACAAAAATAAAACGAATTTCTGACATTTTGCGGTTACAAACAAATTTTAAATTGGGGCCAGTAGGGGGGGGGGCCCCAAAGACTGTGGGCCCGGAGGCGGCTGCCTCCTCTGCCTCATTGTAGTTACGCCACTGATTGTAAACAGCTAAGGATGTTGAGTGAGCATCAATAATAACGAAAAAAGATTGACACACGATTTTTTTTTGTCATTATTTTTGCTGATCACGATGTTGGTTTCATTGTGTTTTCAGGTAATTATTTGGTAGAACTACTTTACCTACTTTTCGTTACGGTATAAAAAACTCATAAAGAAAACCTGCGCAAACGCTTATTTATTTTTAAAAAGAATATTAATTCATGTTAAAATGCTACTCACAGCCACAGTGACGCCGCCGCCATACTGCAAGATGAGCATGCAACAAGAAAACTTGATATCGACCAGAACATTAATAACGGAAGTTATCTCTGGCCGGACAAGTTTTTAGTTGCGGTTTCTAATGTTATATGTTTAGGCGCAGTGAGTGCGGCAGTGCGAGCGAGGCACGTAATTTGGAAAAAAAAATGACCATCATTTTTGTGAACAGCGACTTTGATTTGCCCTAATTTGCAGATTTGACGTGTTTTTATCTTCAAATTATCTGCAAATTAGGGTAGGTAAATTACGTCGATAGCGCGATGAGCAGTTCTTCCAAATAATCACCAATATCTACAGCTAATTTAATTTCTTTAAAAATAGAGCGAACATAGTGAACTGCTGACGATTATTGCTGCTCACTTGTTATCCTTAACAGTTCACAATTTTCGCTCCATTGTGTTTCTTTGTTAATTCATCAAAGTTCAGAAGGAATTGAGTGATATGATACAGGAATAGGTGTTAGCCTACAAAGTTGGTATCGGAACGAATAACTTGCATTACCGGCAAAAATAATTCGGATCGGTTTAGCATAAGTTCGGTATCGACAAAATTTCCTAGTAAGGTCAGAATGGGTATTGCCCATATCTGTAAGTTAATTCATATTATGCAGCTGTTAAGAGGCATTTTTTACAATAATTGGTCCTTTTTAACAACCTTAAATACAAAAATAATTAAAATTCGTTGCATATAGCATTTTATACAATAAAAGAAAGATTTGGAGATTTACCAATTTTAGTACCATTTCTCATCACTAGATGTCGTTGTGAGCGAAGTGTGTTAAGTAATTTAACTTGTTGCGTATACCTTTAACCTTTTATTAAAAAGAAACATTCTGAAAAAAGGGAAAAATATAACATCTGCAAAATGGACGAATTATTAAAACTGCAGTTAACACACTTTTCTAACAGCGACATCCAGTAGCAAATTATACTAAATGTATGGAGTAAAAATCACATATAGCAACTTACAGTTTATATTTCAGCAGCATTGCATTACATAAATCCAACCATTCACCCAGGAGTGGTACATCAGAGCACCTTGCACTTAGCCTAAAAACAAGGAAATTTGTGAATATAAAATGCTATTAACATTATGAATCAGTTATACTTAAAAACCATCAAATTATTCTGGTTTAATAAACCTTGATGCTAAAATCAACTTTCCGAAAACACTTACACAGACCCAGGTATATACGGGGACCTCCATGTTGTGATGGGAAGAACAAGTACAGGAGTACGTATAGTTCCTTACTAGATTTTCTACTCCTACTTCCTCTCCAGTACTTATTTCTAATTTATTTATTTCATACCCATATTGACGAATACTCTACTTTCTCTGTTGGCACTTTGGCACCTTTTACTTCCCACACTTCTTATTCCTATTCACAATATGACGCCCCTCATATATCTGGGTGAGTGTAATTGTCGTCAGAAAGTTGATTTTAGCATCAAGGTTTACGAAACCTGGATAATTTTGATGGTTTTAACTATAATTGATTCGTAATGTTAACAACATTTTATATTCACAAATTTCCCTGTTTTTGGGCTAATTACAAGATGCTCTGAGATGTACCACTCCTTAGTGAATGTTTATATGGCTGAATGTATGTGTTAATGCTAATTGCTGTTCCGAGGAAGGCATCGCAAATACGATGCCGAAATATAAACTGGATCTTGCCGTTTTTTCATTTTTTTGTAGCCTGCGTAATTTATACTCCATACTAATTATCGCACATCTTCAAGTATAAATGGTGCTAAAATTAGTAAATCACAAATTCTTAATTTTATTATATAAAATGTTGTATGCAACTGAATTTAATAGTTCATTTTTTAAATGTTGTTGTATTTAAGAGAGTTAAAAAAGCCCATTGTGATAAACAAATGTATATAACCTAACTTTCCCTTTAAGGATTTGAGCTAAAATGAAGACGAGTCTCCCATCGCATGTGAAAGAACCAGATTAGCGCTTCCAATCGAAAGATCTAAAACCCCCTGAAAAATAAAAAAAATAACGGAAAAAAAGTCACGAATTGGAATTGGGATGCTGCAAGGAGAAGCTGTTTAACGGAATAATTTATGGATGGCACGTTTCATCTTCACGTATTAAAGGCACTCGCTGATCAGATAAAAGATTTTGGCTGCCTGGAGCTCTTCAATTGGGCCTACTTGGCGAACGAAACTCGCTTAGGCCAGCAGCCGACTCGTGCCAGTTAACGAGTTTAGGTTAAAAACCTTTCCGGAATTAGGAAGGAAAGGGTTTTCTATCTTTTGGGTTCACTGTCAACCTCTGGAAATAATGGGTTAAGGCTGAAGGCCAAGGGACGCCAAGTGAGTTATGAAGGTGTTTACGTTCGCCTCCGCTCTCGGCCCAAACCATTTCTCAAACCAACGGATACAAATGCGCCTACTGGTGGCCATGAATGAAACTGCTACAATCTTCATTTGCCTCGGTCTGCCATCCTTTACTTCACGGCTTCGAAATTCGACTTTTTTTTAATCAGGAAAGAAAAAATCACTTGAAGAAACAGATGACCTGTATTCCGTACGAAAATATTAGCAACAAATTCGAAAATTAATTTCATTTTCTCTTGATTAGGCTACTTTTATTGATTATAATCTATATCTGTGCACTGATTTTAAGTACAAATAATAATAAAATGAAAAAAAAATATAAAAAATAACAAAATAAAGTAAAGACAAAAACACAAAAACGACAGAAGAACAAGTCTAGGAAAACAAATGTAGAAAATACAATAGAAAATCTAATAAAAGCAGCCACAGTAATGCCACACTGGTGACGAGGCTAGCACGAACCGATCATTGAGCTAGATACAAGGGGCACTGGATACTAATGGAGGCAAAAAACAATGGCGTCTTTAATCAAGCCGATGCTGTGAGAAATGATCTCTTAGTACTAAAACACGTTGTTTCGTCCAAAATTCCTTTAGAAACCTATACTAAGTTTATTAATCGGAAAAGAAAAGATTCTACTTGCTGAAAATTCTACTTGCCAACAAATAAACAAAAAAGCATTTTTTAGATCCCAGAAAATTTGATCTCACAGCATAGGCTTGACAAACTATGCTTATGTTTTTTCCTCCGTGTGTATCCAGTGCCCCTTGCAGCTAGCGCTACATGGTACCCACTAGCCAATATGGCGTTACTATAGCTGTTCTATACCGACTATGGTTGGGGAGAGAGTGAAAGGGGGAGGGGGGACGAAGCGTAGCACAGATTTTTAGAGAGGTCTCGAAGCTGGGCTAGGGTGGGGGGGGGGGAGAGGCGTGAGTCGTATGAAAACTAGGGAAAGTGGTAGGCGCGTCAAAAATAAACATCACTGACAAATTAAGGCGCTAGGTATTTGCAAGTAGTTTTGTGCTGGAGGTTTCGTAAGCATAGTTAGGGACATCAATATAAAAAAAATGCAGCAGACAACTGATAACTTTCCTCAATACAATATTATGTAGATACACACATGAATTTTCGAATCAATACAGCGAGCTGATTCTTTCTTAAATTCCCCTAAAAGCATGGCTGTAACGATACCACGTCTACCTATCCAATACAGATACCGATCCAATATCTCATGATATCTGTTGTACCGATGCCGATACTAATTTCATTCAAGATGAGACTTCGTGTTGCCCTTTTATTTCGAGAATCTTGGCAGTCTCAAGGCAGGTGATACAGGTGCCGATACAGATTTCGTTTAGGATGGGACTTCGTGATGCACTTCCTTTCCGGAATCGAGGCCATCTGCTGGCAGGGAAACACAACGTTCTCTATCAGAAATGTGAAAATGTGGCATCTGTGAAGAATAGCTAAGAAATACCAATTCCGATCCGAAACCGATACATTGAATATCTGCAGATTTACCGAACAGGTATCTGTAACGGTGCATCCTTACCTAAAAGAATAAAACTAACTTCATCATGGCCAAATATAATTAGTGAAAAAGTAAACATTTGCTCTTACTTAACGACACTTCCATATTGCGAGGAATAAAGAGTTAAAATGGATGTTCCCACTAATGCTTCATGGGAGTTAATTCCGGCATTTTTCTTTAAAAAAAAACCTAATCATCTATAATAGTATAAGTAGTTCTTGTAATGTTGAGAGACCGATTTTTTTCCCACTAATTGACAAAAATTGTAATTTAAGTCCGGTTACTAGATTTTTTTTTAGAAGAAAACTGATGTGGCTAGCAAATCTGAACAATGGCTATGCATACTAAAGGTACACCTAGAGCTTTCCAGCTTTGACAGCATTGATGTATTCGTTGTATTATGATGACGACACACTTTTGGCGTTTACGTTGTTACGTAACCCTTGTTTTATTAATGTTGCTTATCAATGCGCAACGCTGAGTCATGTGAAGAAGCGAGCGAAAGTGAGTTGTAGTGCTATGTTACGCTAAATCTCTCGAAACGGTAGGACGGCAACATGAGCGGACTGAGGGCTGCGCGTGGCTGTTATAAAACAAGAAGGAACCTTCCTTTAACTTTTCTGGGAAAGGACAAGAAAACGTCAAGCACGAAACGTGCAAATTTCCAATACTCAATAGGAAATCACTTTCGTAACAAAGCTGAAGAGGCAAAAACAAGACATTCTTTCCAGAGAAGTTACTTTTTTGTTTTGTTTTTTCCTAAATAGGAAGGAAGGAACACATATTTATTTTAGAAAATCCGACGGTGCAAACCAAAAAAGCCACAAATACGCCCCCCCCCCCCCCGCACACCCAATTAAACCAAAGGCCAACTACCCAAATAAAGCTTAAGCAAGAAAACCGTCCAGACGATTTTTGAAAGAGTCAAGTGAGGTGGAAGGAACAACCGAGGCATTCCAGGCCTCGACCACTCACTCAGAGAAAAACCTGTGCCGAACGTTGAAGGAAGAGAAACTTCCGCAGAGTTTGAGGGGGTGCCCCCTGTTCTTAGTGTGGGAAAATGAATACGAATGCAAACCTATTTACGTTACCTTTTGGACTTATATGTCAGACTACCTGAGTGGGGAATCGAACCCGGGACCCTTGAAATCAAAGGCCAAGGTCCTACCGCTGAGCCATACTGACACGGCCAATGCGAGCCCATTGGCTTTCCGTCTAGTTTAACTTATTGTGGGAAAGACAGAAAAAGTCAGCAGCTTGGACGTCAATGAGGTGGTTTAAGATTTGGAAAGTAAGGATAACATCACCCCGGAGGAATCTGGTTTTGACCGAGGTCAAGTCCAGTTTGCGAAGACGTTCTTCATAGGAAGAGTGTTTGATGGGAAAGCACCATTTAGTGAGGCGGCGCTGACAGGTTTCAAGACGGGCGAAGAAATAAGTATAACAGGGGCGGCCAATCTGAGAGCAGAATTCAAGCGTCGGGCGAAGGAAGGTTTTGTACAAGAGAGAAAACAGATTAGGTGAAACAGGAGATACGTTTTTAAGAATATAATGAGCTTATTTAAAGACTTTGCCGATGATAAAATCAGTATTGGCATGAAATTTCAAAGAAGAAATTTTAGGGTCATAGGGGGAAAGGAAATGGTCGCGGAAGGTTGTGATCAACTTTCACGATGACCAATGTAACTTATTGTGACCAATTGTAAAAGTTGGGTAGTCCTAATGAATAACAACTTTATTAATAGTTAATAAATCATTAATCATTAATAATAACAGGATCGTCATGAAAGAGGTGTCTCCAACACAATTCTACCTTTGTTCCACCGTTTGTACTGATTACTCACCCCATGTGGCTGGTTGTCGAACTAGCGTCCGTTTTCACTTTTGTGGAAAACGTATACATTAATACAAATGTATGAAAAATAGCCCTTATGCTGCGTATAATCCAAGCATTCGTCAATAGAGCAGTGACAATAACGCTATATTATTATGATGATATAACTCTATGCTGGAGCCAGTAACTAGCTGCAAGGGGCACTGGAGGGGAAAAGAAAGGCGTCGTACTGAATCCATTGCTGTTAGAGCGATTTTCTTAGGTCTAAAACGCGCGATTTTTGTCGATTTGTTGGCATTGCTAAAAATTTTTTGCTGATGTTAAATCAACTGGCTTGGAGACAGAAGCTGAAACCTGTTGTTTCTCTCCCAGATGACCTTGTGCAAAACGGTGAAATACACAGCGAGGGTTGCAGCATGGGTACTCCCACATACTGCGCACGTGCATGGCATTTATTCGCTCATGGTAACAATTCATAACATTTAACATGACCACCACCAGAAAAGAGAATGAAAAACGAGTGGTGAATAATTAGTTCGTTTTTCAATATGCGGGCAAAACGTAAATTTATATATGAAATTTTGGTTACCCCCTCCCCTCCCTCCCGCCCCCTAACAAAACCCTTAATGTGTCTCTGCGAACTCCCCTTGCACGTGCTAAAAATTACTACGGATGCAATGTTAAGGACATGCTTCATCACGACATATACCAATTACCGTACGTGTTACGGCAAAACAACTTCCTTGTTGTTGTTATGACATAACCCGGACACCAATTCAAACCGATGAATGGACGAATAAATAAATATCAAGTCCGTATTTATTGTGAATGAATCCGTTTACATCGAGTGTGAGACTGATTCATTTTTTGGCTGACAATTCCATCAGGATGACAGCCGTATATTCATTCAGGATACAAAATCATATAAAACTTTCGCGATTTCAAATACACATCATACATTCGGATTCTCAAGGCAAAAAGCTGTTATCATTGGTGAGTTATCATTATTTATGAATTTGTACCTAAGTACTTAATACGTTTAGCCACACAGCTGCTAATATGTTCATAGGGATTGATTGGTGGTAAAAATCAAACACTAAAAGTAATGTAATATTCGTACTTCATCTTCATTCAATTATATTTCATTTGAGTGATATGACTTGGATTTGAACCTACCAACTCACTCATCACCAAATCACTGACATACTCGCTTTATCGATGTGTTCTTTTTAATAAACAGATTTTTATTTTTAATTGTTAGTGGATGAGTGGCGTATTAACAGAGGTGGCATGAGATCACTTTATAAAGACTGAAGACTGATTTTGTCCATTTGAGCTAATTCAAGAAGTCACAAAATGGTGAATATATTGTCTTCGTATACTTTAGCAGTGAGTTTCTGACAGTTCTGATTGGGGAGGATTTAGGCTGTTCATCATTCCGGCACTGAACGTGCACTTCCCCCCCCCCCACTCCCAACAGTTCTAATTACGCACTCCCGCAGTTTCATTCTTTGTATATTCTGGCAGTGAGTTTCCGGTGCTTATGATTCGGGAAGCTTTACGACATTTATCGTTCTCGTCTGAAGTGCCGCCCCACCACAGTTCTGATGACGCACTCCCGGAGTTTCATTCGTCGTATATTCTGCAGGCACTATACTGAGAGAAGGCTTTAGGATGGTTACCGTTACCGGGAGAAGCGTGGCCCCCACCTACTTCTGACTGGGTACTGCCAGAGGTACCACTGTAAGATGTGCTATCGACGTACCGTTCACTTTGGTAAGGTGCGCTTGATCACACGATAAAACCCCTTAATCAATAAGCTCCAGCTTCTGAATACACCATGAGGGTGTTGTTCAGTGGGCTGTTCTACAGCGTGTCTCAGCGCCTACACACGTAATTTTAAAATAGTCAATTTGTGACTTTTTTCCTGTGACTTATTTTCTGTGACTTTAATACTGTGACATTTTTTCCTGTGACATTTTTTCCTACAGACGTTTATCCTAGAGAGGCGAAAGAGGTTATTTAAAAGTTGGATGCCACGATTCTTGGCGCTTTGAGTATTCCTAAACATAAAAAGAACGATTGAAATCGTCCAGTCATATCAAATTTTGCACATTTTACAATTAATTCACTTTTAGGTTCTATTTTCTGTGACCAGAGCTCTTGCCTTCAAACACATTTCTTTTAGTAATGTTACTCTGAAATAATGATTTGGTCTCAATAATTCAAGGCGAGATGAGACCGAGAAGACAATTTATCGATGCGACTACGAGATTATCTTAACAACTTTCGAAAAAAATACGCTTCACAGGCTGTGTAAAATCAATTAATATTTTTTTTTTTACACGTAACACAACTCACGAAACTTTCTTTTACTGTCCAATGCCCTTCTTTCCTTAGTAATTACTTCTTCATTACTTAAACTCATTTTCTATGCAAGCCCCACCATGAACTTCCATGTTAAAGGTCAAACTTTTGAGACCCTGTAGTTTCCCCCAAAACTGACATAGACGAACTAAATTCGGTATTTGGGGTCGTGCCATAACTATTTCACTGCATTAAAAATTTATGACAACGCTCCACCAGTTTGGCCTCCACAGTATAACCATTTCTTGTAGTTGTTGTTGTGATTGTTGTTGGGACTCTTTGCTTACACATAGAGATCGAACCAATGAATCGAACTTTCACTTTTTATAGCTTAACCAATTGGACCAGGCCCTTTTGAACGCTACTTTAACGTCATTGTTGTTGTTGTTATTATGGTTGAGAAATTTTGCTCTCGATCACCTTAAGATCAAACCTAGAACCGATTTTCAAATTTGTAGCCTTTTGAACGGTATTTTAACGACTGATTATCTTAAAAACGTTCATCGCTCAGTTATCTCATATCGCGAATTATCTCGTATTTCGTATCAAAATTCTAGTTATTCAAATTACCTGGAATATCTCCAAGAAAAAACAACAGATATGAGAACAGATATGCGCTCTAACAATTACAAACAAACACTATTGCTTCAATAATGCTGACTATTATAGCCGAGTTGAATCAGCGGGAATCAGCTAAGGGAACAACTAGTTAATATTAAAAACGCTTACGCGTATAAAATGTAGATGAAAGCCTTAAAAAAACTTAATACTCTAAAGGAACAGATACAAAAAAATGACATGTAGGGAAGCCATCAGTGTGACGCTAACACGTGTAAAAGAAGCTCCAGCTTGTTTTTTGGAAATATTGGATATTAGTTTCGACGAGTTAGTGCGTTACTGATTGCTTGCGTGTCTTTTTCTTGTGTCTCTTCCTTTATAGCAGTTTTTTTTTTTTAAGTTTTACGTTTTTATTTTTATTTTATACGCTCAAGCGTTTTTAAATACTAATGAGATAATAGCCTGATTCTTACCTGAGTAGAAATTACAACGTTTTCTTTCCTTCCATCCTTCTTTTTTTCACAGGCTGGTTATTTGTATGTTTGTTTACGTCGTCGAAAAGCAATGACGAAATGCGTCCACGATTAAGGACAACGTCCAGTTTATCATTTTGTTCATGACTAATAATATAATATTATAATAAAAGACTTCGATGCGTAAAATTAAGTCAGCACCTTCATCAGAACCGCAGTTTACATCAATTCATCGTTTGCTGCATTACATCATCAATCCCATTACATCACTCAATCATTTAACCTCATCCCGTTTTAATGTCCTGTTTTTTTTATTAACATGTGATAATACAGAGCAAGTTCAACAGGGTATTTCACTTGAATTATTATCGGTTTATTATTAATGAGTCCAATTCAAGCGTTTTTTTCTGGTTATGATTCTTGAATTATATTAGAGAAATTTCAACGGCGTCATGGCATAAAGTACAGCAGTTGAAAATGACGTGAAAACCAAAATGTTAAGCTTTATAATGTTTGATTTCGTTTCAGATAAAAAAGAAATCTGCGATGATGCACGTACGAGTACTGTCTATTTTCTTGGTTGCATTGTGTCTTGCAAGCCTAACCTCGGCCCAAAACAGTAATACTAACATCAACTACAACGTTGTTAGTTCTGGAGGAAGTCCCCCCTCTCAAACCCCGAATCAAAATGGCGGCACACCTCAAGGGCCATCGACTGCAAGACCACCCGGTAGTGGTTAACTGATTTTACGGCTGGAAAAGGACCAGGAATTGGGTTCCTTCGCAGTAGTAGTGCATATTGCACCTAAACTTTGTTACAATCGTGTTAGTTCTTCGTTTCTTTCTTGTTTTGTAATTAGCATGAAATAAACTGATTGGTACACAAACCATAATTTGAATAAACCAGCTTTTTTGTAAATGTACGTCAACTTGATTCAGTTTTACCGACTAGGCAATGTGCGCCTGTTTGCAATTATGTATTACACTGAAATAATAATTGCTCATTTTACTACTGAGCAGTTGCTAGTGGGATGAAATACATTGGTTGCAGGGGGAGCTGAAAGTTAATGTCCTTATGTAAAAGCATAAGTAATGTCTTTAGAATGAGTCTTTTACGTAAAGACATTAATTATCAGAGCCCCATAAATCCAACCTCCAGTTCTGGTTGCTCTTTTTCAGAGCTTATTTATCTAACTTTTACCCTTCAACTGAAAAAATGCTGCAAAATACGCTTAAAAAATGTATGATTAAGTACTTTCAAATCTACTTTACTCCTTCACCAACTATTACTTGATTGTCCACCCCCACCCCCACCTCACCCGCTCCTTCTTTTCTTTCTCTGACGATTTCTAAATCATAGTTTCTCTCTCTTTTGTTTTTCCACATCTACTGCCGTCCATATTCCACACTTTCAACATGGCAACCCTTGACGTGACGGGACACGATGTTGCGAAAAAAAGACATAGGATCAAGGTGTGAACTCTAAGGATGACAAGTGAGCTGCAATAACACGTGATGCGTGACACGTGATGTCATTATCGCTTTTCACCGTTATCCTCACCGTGCTTGCAAGCTCCATTATGTTTCTTTATTTATTACGAAGTTACCGAATTTTGTTAGATCTTTTATTCTTTGAAAGGGGGGGGGGGGGCCCGGCTCAAATGCATGAAATGGCGCCCTGTGCTGCTAGAAGAAAACTTTGGAATACCAAGCTGAGGGGTTTGGGGGAGTGCAGTACCCAGTGGGGTCCCGGAGCCCTGAAATTATCACATTTTAGAGAATTATTTGGACTCATGGAGCAGCTTTTTAGCATTTTCGGCAAGATGGAGCAACTTTTCAACATCTTCAGCAGCATTTTTTTTTAATTTTTGAGAATGTAAATTTTGGGTCTACATGACAATTTGAAATACTTATGACATTTATTATCATACAAAAAAACCACTAAAAACAAGTTTGGACTGCGACTTAGGGAAGCCAGACTTTCCGGGGGGGGGGGGGGAGCCAGACTTTCCTCTTGTGCTTCAAAGGGTGTAAATGAAAGTAAAAACCAACAGTGTCTTTACTCAAGCCAATGCTGTGAAAGCGGTTTTCTTAGCCTGCAAAACGTTGTTTTGTCCAATCCTTACGTTGCGAAACATATATTAAGGTTATAAAACAGAAAAGATTCCACTTGCCGAAAATTGCAACAGCTGTCAATAAATGAAAAAAAAATTAGCAATTTTTTTAGGTTCAAAAACCGCTTTCACAGCATTGACTTGACAAACTATACTAATGTTTTTATCTTCGCGTATATCCAGTGGCCTTGCAGCTAGTTCAACGACCGGCTCCAAATGCTAGCCTCGTAGCCAGTAATGGGTTATTGTTGTTGTTCTATAGGACAGAAAATATCCTTAGTTGCCTAAAAGGAGCCTGGTAGGTTCTTATAATACCTTGACCGACTGACCTTGGAACGACTTTGCTAGGGTGCCTTTTTTTTGTTGCCGGGATGAGCTTCATCAGGATAAGACGTGCCATCACGGAGCCACCACGTCCCCTTCATGTCTTTCAGTAACCTGGAAAAGCTCCACAGCGTTAATGTCGTATCAATTTTGATGACATCTGACTGATGTTATTTTAAGCATGCTACATTTTCTTGCGCAATTCCCAATGTCACTTCATTTCAATGCCACAGGCTGTCGCCAAAATTGTATTTTTAATTAAGTTTAATGAATGGATCAGAGAAGAGTATCGGCATCAGCAAATTTGGACTGTTTACGATTTACAAATCATCATCTTGCAATTTAAAATTAAAAATAATAATAAAAAAAAAAACAGTAAAATTATTCATAGTCCGTCTGGCTGGAACGGGTTTAGCACGTGACGAATCTGTCATATCCGCTGGTTGAAGCCGAGGAAGCGATCAGAGGAAGTGACTGTTGGCCTGAACTCTCTCTCCTTGGATGTTTGGGGCTCAAAATAGCTGTGCTGACGTGTGCGCACGTGACGTAAGAGAAAAACAAGAATGCCAATTCATTTACCGTTTTACGAATATTGAGTAAAACGAAAACGTTTGGTTAACTGTAAAATTATTCCCTGTCAAATTCATTCGTCGTTGTTAGGACTCAAACTAGGAGAAATAAATTTAACAACACGAAATTCTTGGTCCTCCGAACCTAAACACAAGCTATTAATAAACTTTGTGCCAGCCAGCTGTTGTCGAATGCCCGCGTTATGAGTTCAGAGAGCGGAGTGCAGCAGATGCCAAACGTGCATTCGAGCATCCATGCAGCGCTCTTTCTTCGCTACACAAATCTCTGCTAGCCGCTAAAAGGTAAGAATGTGGTTGGGAATTAACTGCTTTCGGTCTATGAGATTGTCCTTCTAAAATCAGTAAGGCGGAGAGAAAAGCAAGCTTGAAGGTGATGCACAACGACTCTCAACGGGCCAATATCTTCCCTCTTCTTCCCAACATCGCTCCCAATCGGGCCGCCAAGGGAAGGACGCGCGCGCGCCGGAAATGATTAGGCTGTCATTTCTTAATAGAAGTAGAAGCGCTGTCAAATAGAACTCTATTATGCTCCGCACTGCTGCATGAAAATTCCTTCTAGGCCTTTTATTAAAATCGAGCATAAGGAATTAAATTCTTTATTCAGTCCCCTCTGCGTTTCGGCCACAATAAACAACTACCTCAACAACTTTTCCGTACCGTGGATTGAACTAAGGGGTTAAGAGCAATAACGCACATCCGGCGTTGAAAACCAACGGATGAAACTGCGATATTAAATATTATTGTAGAGGGAAAAAAAAATATGAGGCTGTGGCTTAATAAATGAATCCTCTTCTCCTAATAAGGTAGGCGTGCTGTAACTCCTGATACCGATATTTTCAATCAATGACGTCGAAGCTTACAATTGTGCAAGTATAGCTGTTTCAGTTTAATGTAGCATTTGACTAAACCAGCAGTTTCACATACCTGATTAATTAATTTGCAGTAGCATGCTGAAATAAAAATTCGACCTTTTCCCAGGGTCGAACCAGCATCAGAAAGAACCTTCTTAGGTTTTTAAACCCAAAGATTTGTCCACCGAGCTACCAACGCAGGAAAGTTAGGCGTGTTTAAAATTCTTTATAATATGGATAGTTGTAAAAAAAAAATACTCCAATTTGTTGATGTCATAATTCACCATCCTCTAGTTAGATAGAACCGCAATACTGTTCATCGTTCATCACTTCTTTATAAACTCCTACTTTAACAGATTACGAAGTTCTTTTTTTTTCTTTAATAGAGATATCCTATATTGGCATATTAGTAAACAATATAATTAGTAAACAATATAAAAAACGGGCGCTGGTGTTCCCTTGTGACAACAAAAATATTCAGTATTCTATCAGTAAATATTTCAGTAAATATTTTTACAGTAAATATTTTTTTCGTAAGATGATGACAACGGGCTTCAAAAAATGCCTTCAAACGACTGACTATGCAATGCGATAGAAAGACTTATTTATTTCGTATACTGGGGCTTTAGGGCCAAGTTGAATTGTTTCAAACTTGGTTGAGTAAGAATTACGGCAGAATATGCTGCAGACATAGGGCTTTAGGGCTTCGTCGGGCTGATGACCGAAGGCGGTTAACGCTCGCTACAAAACCTTTTTTGAGTAAGAATTACTACATAATTGTTGCGGGCTTATCGCTTGGTATAACAATATAACGTGGAGGGGGGAGGATGCGATAGGACGACTCACAAAAAATGAGCCACAGGTTTATTGAAGAGTATAGTGGCCCGAAGCCACCCACTCTGATACACCGACAAGAAATAAACAAACAAAACTGAACTTGACGGATATCAACACCCACAAAACACCCACAGAATTCACTTACACTTTATAAAATCCCATAGACTTACATAAATTGATTCACAACCGAATTTACAACCAAATTCTTACACCTCCTAGCAAAAATTCCTAAACTAATTTCCCAGAAGCCTTGCAATAGATGGCAATCACACGGAAACGAGAAAGGGTGATGGTGGAGTGAGTTGGCACCCCAAGGCCGTTAGCATTCGCCGCAAGAAATAGTGCACATGCGCAAACGCGAAACGACATGGGCCAGGCTCTTAGGGAGGGAGAGTGCCGAGGGGAAACCGTTGTCGGGCGGATTCATGCCCTCAACCCACACTACTAACTTGTTACATGCCTGAATTTGCTACCCCAGTGTGGACCCCCCTTCCTCCTTAAGATATTGTTTTAGTCGAATCGGTCCAGCGTCGGTTTACCAAGGGGCTGCCAGGTCTCCACGACTTTTCATCTGAAGTCTGCTTAAAGCTCGCGGAATATTACGTGGATTTTATACGTGAATTTGCCCTTTTTTAAAATTTTTGTCCTATGAAATCGGCTCGTGTCCACTCACGACTGCTGTTGGTTCTGGGTTCCCGCCTGGACTGCCATCGTAATTTCATTGTTGTTCGTTTTGTTCCGGTTTGGGCAGTCTCGACGAATGCTGTGCCTGGGTTCCATAGTATACTGGACAGGCTCCCTTTAATCCAGTTTTTTGAAGCGACCATAACTCTGTCTATTCCTTCATGCCTTTCCAGATCCATTTTAGGATTGGTATCACCGGCTCACCACCCTTCCAAGTCCTGTGCACCCTTTATGTGGCACAACGTTTATTATTATTGTCTACATCATCACAAACGTGCGATGTGCGTGTACCTCTACTCCTCTTGAACTAAGGCGCCTAAGATGAGAGTAACACCCAATGAAAGATAAATAAATTACGCTTCGAACAGGTCTATTTTCGTTGCTGTAACTTGTTTTACCCTCAAAGACGTGAATGACTGATCTGCAAACTGTTTAAGACGTCAAAGTTCAATCATGCAAATTACTGTTCAACCAAACTTATCAGAAAGTAACTTAGTTGCAAAAAAAAACCTATAAAGACTACACATTTTGCATCATATGCATCTTAATATAGGTTTTGCTTCAATTGACTGAACGCACGGTAAAAGCAAACCTATAAGTTTTAGGCTGCCAAACATTCGAGTTTCTACAGCACGGAGGTGCGTGGATTGAGCGAGCAAAGCGAAAGATTTCCACGTAAACCTAACCTTTTCAATGCGTTTCTCGCTTTGCGCTCTCAGGGCGCGTTAACGACTCGCCATATAAATTTTCTCGCTCACCAGCTTTTACTTGGTTAACACTAAATCTGCTGGCTGCTTCTCACCTTGACCGGAGCATGCGGCTTTTGAGTTGCCTATACGTAGTATCCATGGCAACGACGCGGACGCAAATCATGCCCTCATACCTCGCTGCACGAAGTACGGTACATACGGCAGGACAGCGTCGAGTTATGATCACAAGCAAGGTTGGAAATAATCATGATTGTTTTAAAATAATCGAATTAATCGGATTATTTTGATTATAATCAGGTTTTAATAACATGTAAGGCTCCAACAATAATTATGAAAATTAAAGTTGCTAGAGTTTGCTCTATTTCTTGCTTTGCAGTTGCTACTACCAAAATGCCATTACCTATAGATCTCTTATAACTTAAGTATTAAACGTTTAAAACGTAGTTACCATGTGTAATTTTCAATGTCAACATGCACACCGCAGAAACTATTATTACAGTAATAATAGTTAGTAAAGTCGGTGTAGGTGATGTGGCACAATGGCACATTCCTCACAGATGAGCTGATTAAATCAACACAGTCACATCAGCTGCAGTTGCTAATTGCCACCTAGAAGTACATCAGTTGCAAAGTTCTTTAGTTTTTTCGTGGATATAGGGATTTGAATGTTGCCATTCATTTCCAACTTTGATTGTTCCTAATCGGTTGTGTATTTTTGCATGGATCAGGCCAAAAAAAAGTAGAAGACATACGTTCCTGACTGCGGAAGATTTAACAGCCGTGTATTTTATTTTGGGTTGTTTATATTCTTTTGTACTTGTATAGCAACAGTTTTGTGTCAACCAGGTCCTTGATTATAATCGGGTGAATTTCAATTTTAATCAAGTGATTTTAATCGTGATTATAATCGTATATGCGATGGTTTCTTTTTTATTCGATAACCCCGAAATGGACGCCATTTCATTACCAGAAGCCGTTCTTTGTGCGAGAATAGCAAATTTGGGAAATAAAATGACAACAACGTTGTAGCATTGTTTAAAATTACTGTTGCACTTTGTTCTTCATCCTTGTTGCTGTTTAAAAAAAACCATTTAATTTGTTTCTGTATTGCCCCATTCATTTAGTAGAAACTAGTCTTAAATAAATAATGGTTGACTAGCAATTAGCGTTCGGCGAGCGAGACGTTTTCGTTGCGTAAATGCGCCCTCCATCTTACATTTAGCGCGACTCTCACCTTCGTAGTGGCTGGCCTGAGTAGGAGTAAAAACAAACAAACACGTCGTACGATTTGAAAGATGTAGATAAGATGTAGGCGTACTGAGATGAACGAACTGTGAGCAACAATTGTAACTAGGTTACGTCGAAATAATCAGAATATCGATTTTGTAATGGTATGGAGATCAAAGAAATTACATGAAGCATGGATCGACGCCAATAAAGTGAGCGAAACAAATTAACGATATGGCTAATTATTAAACCGAAATTCAATGTCAACACAACGATCTGCATTAAATTCGGGGCTGAACCGTACTGCATTGTACTGCAACACAATTGAAAAAATGCATATTTAATTTGTAGTAGCCTAGTGAATTCTTCTGCGTAGATTGAGGTTGTTGACTGTATGCACAACAAGTAGCATGTCTGCAGCTGCATTTGTGCATTGGTTACACCCGACTTACTCACTGGTTCCTTTTGCGGGGGGTTGACCCTCCTGAATGTCATTGGTGTCGACGGCCACTTACGGTATGGCACTTTCTTGTTGATTGTCGCCATCTAGATGGTGTTCGTCGTCGCAGGACATTGCATGTCATTTGGGCGATACGTCTGTCTTCCTGCCCGGTGTTTTTCAATTTTTTGCAGGAGGTACAGATCTATGACTAGATTTAGATTAGGGGTTTGCATTATATCTCTGTAATGTGTGGTGCAGGCAACCCGGACCGCTGCACTGTGACTGAGGTTGACGCTAATGACCTAGCTGTCAACGCGCCATTAAGCCTCAATCCCCCCCCCCCCCCCCCGGCGGCGGCGGCAAGGGACATCTCGGCAGCTTTTTTTTTGTCTATTGGATTCATTCTATTCATTCTCGTTATGAAGTTACCGATTAAGTCTTGGTTAACTTACTTTGCTGCATGGTCTGGTATGCACTCAAGTTTCTATCTTCGATTTTAATCGCTTGTAAATTTTGTTTACTGTAAGTTGATCCCTTCCCAACAGATTTCAGCAAGTTCTCCGGGCTCCGGGTGCTCTTCATTGATTCACCGAAATTGTACTCGACAATTTTACTGATTTGGGCACATATTGTGTGAGAGACATCAACATTTACACTTTAATATAAGTAAAGCATTTGTGGCTTGTAGTTTACTATCATTTTGACTTAGAACACTTTTTTTGGTGGATAATAACTTTTGTTGTTTATCCCCAGGAAAATGTTCCTAGTGATGCCACACAGAAAACCAAATTAAAATACAAAGCAATGAAAAGACAGTTATAAAAGATATTGTCGAACAAACGTGACCTTTTCGTGTTATTTTGTGGACAAAGAGACAACTAAAATCACACTTGGCATACGCAGGAATTTTGCTTGGGGTCGAGGAAAGTTGCAAAAAAATCAAAATTCAAAATGGGTTCCTAGCTAGGAGTTTTAGGGATGAGGGTGGGGTGTTTTAAATCCCTCAGAGTTAATTAGCTGGTGCGGCAGCGACGGGAGCCCTTTCTGGTCCTCTTGGCAGGGTTTCAGCCTTGTTCCCTCAGACGTCTTTCCAATCTATGTCTGAGGTTGCATGCTGCTTGGCAAGCCTTGTAGACAAACAAGACGACAATAAGTTGGGTGCAGTTAAAGGCACAGTCCAGGCATGACACTCGACCTGACGCCGCAGTCGCCGAGAAGAGCATTGGCCCGTTTGCGTATTGGTCACACCAACTTTACACATTCCTTCCTTTTGAGGGGGGGAAACCCTTCCTGAATGTCATTGATGTCACAGGCCACTTGCGTTCTGTCATGTACACGTAGACTGTCACCATCTTGATATTGTTCGTTGCCGTTTCCGTCTTCCGCGAGACTAACAGCCGTATTCCAGAAAGAGCCACGAAGGGCTACGGAGGAGTGTGAAGCTCAAAGCAAATCTATAGAAATTCCCTCACTCAGTTGTTAGGAACATTCATATTCGCTCTTGTAGTTGTACTAAAATTGTTGACCCTACTATAAATGATTGCACTCATATTTGTCCTCTCGCACTCACACTTCTCGCACTCACACTTGAGTTAATGTCTGGAACAAGGCTGTTAGCGCGTCAATTGAACGATGAGACTGTTCTTGTGCCCGGAGTTTTTTATTTTTTTTATTTTTACAGGAGGAACAGATACGTGATAAGACCTTGATCTTGGGATTTGTTTACCATATCTGTATAGTAGGGTGAGGCAGATGTAGCCACTGTGCCTCTTTGGTTTCAGTTAGAACATGGGTAGAGGAGTTTAAAAATCCCGGGACACGAAGTTTCATTCCCCCCCCCGGCCTCCCTCCCAAAAAGGACAAAACGGTTGAAGCAAAACCTTTTGCTTCAAAAGGTTAATGTGAAGCAAAAACGTTCAGCACACAATTCTGGACAGGAAATGTAATATACATCTTTTATATTAAAAGGACCCTTGAACCCCAAAATAGTATTTAAAGTAAAACGCCTTTAATTTGGGCGAAATCTCCTTTTTTCAATAGTTGTTACAGGGATTTTCGTGTTCAAAGTGCTCTAATAGTCCAAAATGGACATTGCTTTAGATTTACTAAAAGGTTTGGATCTATTCTTTCCATCAATCCTAGAAAAAAATTGTTTAACTTAGAAAGGGACCATTCTACACCAATTTAAAGATGAAGAGGTAATGGCGTAGTGGCGAAAGCGATGGTGATTTACGAAC
>JAHWFP010182112.1:298-25108 GCA_023313725.1 Lithobius niger
ATGCGGCGTTACCAGAGAAACATCTTTCCACCTTTATTAACCGTGATTGTAATTTTAGACATTTTTATTTTTTACATTTTGTTTTTCAGGTTTTGTGTTAGTCTTTTCTAACCTCTGTTAGGAAGAGGTGGGGTGGAATTGAGGCTTTATGGCCTGTCGACAGTTAGGTCCTTAGCGCCAACCTCAGTCACAGTGCAGTGATCCGGTTTGCCCCCGCGCCAAATCTAGATCTTATCACCCATCTGTGCCTCTTGCAATGATTGAAAATCCCCGGACAGGAGAACAAACGCATCACAGAAGTGCGATAAGTGTTACATTTGTGCGACAAGTGTTACAGGAACCTTGAATATTTAGTTTTTTTTAATTAAATGTTCTTACCGGAGAAGCCCGTGTCAAACGGGATTTTTTCTAACTGTGTGTGTTCTAACTTGGACCTCAATTTTCGTGTTATGTTATTTCAGTTGGTCAACCATTGGTTTCTAGGTGAAATAAAACTATACAATGAGGTTTCGAACTAGGCACTAGTCGGTTTATTTTTTTAAATATATTGGCCGAAGATTAAAGTAACGAGAAAAAGTCCTGATTTGGTAAAACGCTGGAGTATACATAAATCCAGAGTTTTCCCTTGTTCTTGAAATTTGTCATTATTCAAGACAAACATCACCTTTAAACGCATGGGAAAAAAATTGAGTGGTACTGTAGATTCATGGTCTGATTTAATTTATTCAAAAGGCGTAAATACGTCTTGTATGTTCTGCATGACAGAGTCAATAAACAAATCGTCCTCGAACAACTGAGTGTCCCTGAAAACAAGCAAACGAAGCCTAACGAGGGACGGAAGGCTTATCATACATAACTGATGAAGCCATGCAAGACCAATAGTACTTGTACTAATTGTCAATCCCGTTTGTGGGAAGGGATAAGCCTAAAAAATATTCACCCAACCGTGTTGAAGTTCGATTTACGAGCAATAATGTTTTATCTTCAGTTTTATTGTTTTTTATTTTTTTATTTTTATATTTTTTATTTTGGAAATATTGCGAAATACGAACTTGAAATAAATAAGGCATGTACACTTCTACATTACATTATGTACGGTAACGGCGTCACGCTAACACATAGCCGTACTAATACTGTAGCAGTTATACACGGTTAATCAGATAGCCCACGTTCATCTTTAGCGCTTAAATGCTGACCAAATACAGTGTTGAAACTAGTCCGTGCGTCGTAGTGTCTTGGCATGAATGATCGTTCATACTTTGTTGTTTATTTCTGACGTTGTTGGAACGTTCAACGATTTTTTTTACCCACTTTTTTTTGCTGAATTACAGTTTGTGTGTGCAATAGCGAACATTTCAAAAATTGACTTCGCATTCTTCATTTATTTTCCGTCCGCTGCAGCGCTTTAACTCATTAAAAACCGAAAGCGAAACCCTGAAAATGATGAATGGAGGAATGGAAACCAAGTTTGTTTGTTGACGTTTTTGTTCCTTTTATTAAACCATTCGTGCAAGGACTGTAATAATTTATCTACCAGGCACGGTAGGTTTCATTGACGGGAACAAAGCGAGATTCAACTCTTTCAGGTCTGGCAAGAGTCGTTTACTAATTAGAACTATCACATCAAAAATCAAAACTGGTAAAAGGGGTCGGCCCTTCAAAGGAGTGATATCAACACACCAAAACATTCACGAAGTTAATCGCACCGTTTAATAGTTCAAAGGTTAAACGTAAACTAGAACATTGCTACTTTCGGTAGCAATGTTCAAGTGTTCATTTAACGTCCAAAGTATTACTCGGTGCGATTAAGTTGGCGAATGTTTTGGTGTGTTGATATCACTCATTTGAAGGGCCGAACCATTCGGAACTTGGCGGCCCCTTTTACCGGTTTTGGTTTTTGATATGATATCACTCCTTTTTGAAAAAAAAAATTTTTTATTGACTCAACTCGACTACCGTGCAGATGTGTAATAAAGTGCCACGTCAACAAGAAATTGGCTTTCAACAATTTGCTACTACCTTTTGCCTAGAGGCCCAACCATTCTCAACTTAGTCACCTCTTTACAGGTTTTTGGTTTGGTTTTAATTTTGTTGTAATTTGTTTCATTTAGTTCGTTTTGGTGTGTTGATATAACTCCTTTTAAGGGCCGAACCACTCTCAACTTGGTGGCCTCTTTACCAGTTTTTTGCTTTGTTTATTTGGGTTTGCTTTACAGTTGGTTTATTTTTCGTGAATTGGACGTGAATGCAATTTCTTTGCAACGTTGTTTAAATTTATCGTGCTACACTAGTGTGTGTGTGTCAGTATGGCGGCGCTCGTAAGGCAGCTATTAAGTGAGCTGCTTCAAAGAAAAATTTTAACTGAACGACATGTTCGTTCAGGGTTTGTACCACGGCAGTTGTATGAGGTAGTTCGTGAGGAAGCAAGGAAGAGGAATATTCAGGATGTGGACTTACATTTACATGGTGTGGTGGACGACGGCAGGCAGGATGTTAAAGTGCTTAACCCTAAAGGCATTGCAACGGAGACGACCAGCAACATTGAAGTTATGAACAATGGTGAGGTCACAAACAATGTCACAGAGATGATTGTTGATCCAATTGGTGCGGCTGACGGAGTGGAGGGAAATGAAGTGGTTCGTAGTTCGGATCATAATTACTTTAGTGATGTAGAATCAAAACGCAGCATAGAGTGGCTGAAGAAGTTGTACCGTGGAGGATTGTCGAATATTAAGATGGCGAATTCAGTGGTGGTGTTAGCTACGCAGGAAGGACGTCCTTACTTGTTGCCGCATCTGAGAGATGCTATTGCTAAATACGTGGCCTTGAGTGACGTCGAGGCAGTTTGTCCTCTGCGAGTAAACAATGCGTATCAGGTAGTACTCAAGACATTGGCTGCTAAACAAGCTTTGAAGAGTGCCAGGAATTTTGTTGTTAATGGCTTTAGGGCCATGGTCCATGATCTCCATGTGAATGTTGTGCAAATGAGGATCCATTGGCTGCCGTATGAGGTGTCGGAGCGTGATATCGGGGCAGCTCTGTTGAAGTATGGCACCCTGCAGTCGTTCAACCACGAACGCAGTTCCATAGATGGTATGACACACTGTTTCTCAGGTGTTAAGGCAGGCATCGCTGCATCTGCGGGACAGTGTCACTCTTGACGATCTTCCGGATGTTGTGCATGTGCGCGGTATTCCAGCTCTCCTTGTTGTTTCCGGTAGACCACATCGTTGTTTAAGATGCCATTTTGTTGGTCACGTTCGTAGTTTTTGCACGAGTCTTTACTGCCGTGAATGCGACAGATGTTCTGAACGCAACAGTCCTTGTGATCACATAAAGTCTTATGCGTCGGTGCTGCGTGTGCGTGATGATATTGTGAAGTGCGCGCCTGTGCCAACAACGGTGCCAGTTGAATCTGCTGCGTCTGGGCCAATGGTGGAGAAGTGTAGCATTACAGTGAAGCAATGTAGTGTGTCTGTTGGTGCACCGTGTGGTGCACCTCATGGTGTGCCAGTTTGCAATGGGGAAGGGTCTTCTGCGATGATTAGTGCCGTACAGCAAATTGTTTCTGGGTCACCAACAACGGAGGTGTGTACTACAGCGGACCTGGATGATGCGCCAATATGTAGTGGGGAAGTGGTGCAAGGGTTGGCGTTTATGAGTGCTCTGGCGGAAGGATTTGGGGAGTCCGTGAGTGTTGGTGATCAACAGTTGCTCTCACAGGGTGAGGAATACAGTTTTCAGCGCAGGAAAAGGCGTCGTATGAAAAAAGATAGAGCGAATTGGTTGGTAGCCACTAGAAACAAGTATCAGCTTCTGGAGACGGTTGTTGAATCTGATGGAGAACTGGTTGGGGGCCCTGTTCAAGTAGAGCCAGTGCATCATGATGCAAGAGCTGGTACTAGTGTGTGTTGTGGAGAGAATTCGAGGGTGGGCAGTCCTTGTCCTGGGGTTGAGTTTGAAGTTGATGCGGTTGTTGGTGTAGGTGATTCAGTGTCCGAAGCAGGTATGCCCACCAGCAGTGTCAGCTTGTATGAACCAAGGAGCACAGAGCCATCTGCCGATGTGAGAGTTAGTGTGCGGGAAGATGTGTGTAGTGGTATTGACGAGTAAGCACTTTCCTGGTCTCTTCAAACATTTGCTGGGGTGGAGTGCAGTGTATTCAGTCAGCTAAACAATCACATTTATGTTGTTGCAGCATGTGTGAGGATCTGTGCTTGTGTGTGTGTGTGGGTGTTTCACTTTCCTCTTCACGGAGTTAACAATATGCTCGTGGAATGTGTACGGTGCAGTGAGCAAACTAGACGAAATTGAAAATTTGTGTACTTTGACTGATGTGTTAGGTTTGCTTGAAACTAAGCTTCCGATTGGTATGGCTCCAGTGGTTCCGGGCCTCAGCTGTGTTGCAGGCCCGGGCCATTCCAGTGTTAGGGTGTTGCTCAGGGATACGGTACCTTTCACACTGCCGGAACTTCCCTATTGTCCTAATGTTGATACATGTGTGTTAGCGGTATGGTGGAAGGGTATTTGGCTGACGTTGGGCTTTGTTCATCTGCGTGCGCCTCTCTCAAGGCTTGATTGGGTGCAGTGGTTGGAGGCGCTTCCCAGGCCTCTGGTGTTGGGAGGCGACTTCAATGCTCACCATTACTCTTGGGGAAGTTCCCGATGTGATGGTAGGGGTACCATGATCGCGAGTACTGTAGACGCTTTGGGTTTAGAGGTTGTCCAAAATGGCACGCCAACCTTTGTTAGGTGTTGGGGTGGTGTGATTCAGGAATCGATTTTAGATATGTTTCTGTGTTCCCCGGAAATTGCTTGCTGCTTCTCCTTTGAAGTTTCGCAAGAATTAAGAGGCAGTGACCACTTTCCGGTGGTACTGCGGCAGTATGGTAGATGGTGTGAGGGGGCTTCAAGGAGGGTTAGATGCCCTGTTGTCAGTTCTGGAGAGTTTGGTGAATGGGTCAAAAAGTGGTTTAGTGTAAAGAGAAAACACGGCCGCAAGCGCAGTGTTGACAATCGAGGCAAACCAGTTTGGTGGACCAATGTGTGTGATAAGGCTGTTTGTGATCGAAGACGTTGCTGGCAGCGTTTTCGTCGGTTTCCGTCTGATGAACGTTGGTATGCCTTTGTCGGTGTTACCCATGAGTCACGATTTCTGTTGCGTAGGGAAAAGGCTTTGTTTGGCAGGCGGTTGTGCGAAAAGGTGACCCATGGGGTACCTCTTGCCCGGGTCTGGGAACTAGTCCGCCCGCAGGATACACGGCCAGGCATAGGGTAGGTGTTGGATGACGCAGGATTGATTTTGAGGGGGCTGCCTATGGCAAACGCCTTCAATGATAACTTTTCACATGTGTTCAGCTCGGGCAGGGGCCCGAGGCCCCCACTGGTTGTATGTGGTGTGGAAAATGACCATGAGCCCCTGTCAATGTTGGAGCTTGAGGCTTCTCTGGCAGCATGCAATCCATCCAGTGCTGTCGGTATTGACCACATCTCCTATAGAGATATGTCTTCCTTGCGTGCTGCTGGGAAGGAAGACCTCCTGGCCTTTTTTCAGAGTCGTTTTTGTGGCAGCCCTCCACCACCGTCTTGGATGTTTTCCATTCTTACGCCTGTTCTTGGGTGGGGCAAACCACGGTCGACGGTGACGAGTTATCGTCCGATAGCTCTTTTGTCCTGCGTTCTGAAAGTTTACAAGAGGTTGCTGGTCAGGAAGCTTGAATGGGAACTCGAAGCCTCGGGTCGACTCTTTGGAGCACAGTTTGGTTTCCGGAGTAAGCGTGGGGCTCAGGATGCTATACTCTACCTGGAATCAAGCATTCGTAGTGCTTGGGAGGTTGGGGAACTTGTTGTTGGTGCCTTTCTGGACATCAAGGCGGCCTACGACATGGTTGACGTTCAGTGGGTCGGCTTCGCTCTTCATGAGTTTGGTGTTAGCCCACAGCTCATCCGTGCTGTTATGGCCTTGCTTGGTGTCAGAACATACGCGACAAGGGTTGATGGGCATTGGTCAGAAACGAAGTCTACTGATAGGGGCCTCCCGCAAGGGAGTTGCCTCAGCCCGATCTTGTTTGCCGTGGTTCTGAATGCTGTGCTGGTCAGCCTTAACACATCGGCTAGGGTAGTTGCTTATGCGGACGATGTTGCGGTCTGTGTGGCAGGCATGAGTCTGCAAACTGTGTTAGCGGTGCTGGAAGGCACCATCGCCAGGGGCGTGCGTCTCTTAGCGTCGAGAGGAATGGTCCTCTCTACGGCGAAGACTGTTTTGGTGATTTTTTCCAGGGGTCCTCCTCTGGAGGGTCCATTATGGTGGGCGAATCGTTGGTGGCAGCCTCTAGCTGTGTTCGGTATTTGGGAGTGCAATTAGATCCAACCCTGTCTTGGCAGAAAGAAGTCACTGCAATTACAGTGGCTGTTTCATCCAGGCTTCGGGTCCTCAAGTCCTTGACGGCCAATGGTCTTGTTGCTAAGTGGTCTGTGGTGACCTCTATTTACAGGTCGTATATAAGGGCGTGTGTGGACTTCCACCTGCCGTTCCTTGCCTGTGCAGGCAGAATCTTGAGGGGAGTTCAGGTGGGGATCAATGATTGTCTCCGCACTATTGTTGGTGGTCTGCCGTCGACCCCTGTTCTGGCTCTGCAGGTGGAGGCGGGTGATTGCCCATTGTATCTTAGAGCAAGGGACCTGCTTTTGGCCCTGTGTCTGCGTGCTGTAGCGAGGGGTAAGGAGGACCCGGTTGCATGCTGTCTATTGGAAGTCATGTTGTTGACCGAGGGTGTCAGGGGTCGCCTTGGGTCGCTCGGTCTGGGTGCGACACTCATGCTGCGCCAGCCTCTTCAGGGATTCCTGGCGCCGGGATTTGTTGCCCCTTTTAGGCCTTGGGTCTGGTGTGGCTTGGTCTTAGCAGTCTTTGATGTTCCGCCACATCCAAGGGTCCCACGCATTTATTGTGATGTGTCGTTCCGCTGTGAGCAATGGGTGGGGGGAGCAGGGGTCTTTGTCCCTGAACTGCGTTTGGGGAGGAGTTTTTTTCTTGACAGGGCTACCTTCAGTCTTCTTGGGGGAATTAGTTGCCCTCTCTATCGCCCTTGATGAAGGGTGCGATCTGGGTTTTCCTGCTTTTGCTGTGTTCTCGGACTCTGCGTCTGGGATTGCCTTCTTGCAACGTTCGTTCGCCACTCTGCGTGTTGAGCATCCATTAGCGCTTGAGATTGGTAGGAAGCTGTGGGTTGCTTTGCAAAGGGGTATTGAGGTTTTTATCCAGTGGGTGCCTGGGCATTCTGATGAGTTTGGGAATGAGGTTGCAGACGGGTTGGCAAAGGAAGGGTGCGATGGTGGTGTAAACGTGGTGCACTGCCCTGTTGTGCCTAGGGACTTGCAACCGGTGATTCGCTCTTTGTCCCAGCAAGCATGGCAAGCTGTCTGGGATGGTGGGCGCTCTGGCATGCACCTGTATGGGGTGCACCCGCTTGTTTCATCGCCTCTGTTTTTGGAGGAGATTTCGTGGAGGGATGCGCGGCTTTTTACCAGATTGCGTACGGGCCATGGTTCTTCTACGCTCCCATATGTTTCGGTTGGGATGGTGTGCTGACCCGGTCTGTGCTTGTGGTACAGGTGAGGAGACAGTGTCTCACTTTCTCTTCTCCTGTCCGTTATGGGCCAGGTTTCGAGTGCATGCAGTTTTTGGCCCTGATTGGTCGCTCGGCAGGGTTCTAGGATTGGCTGCCCATGAGAAGGGGTTTCGGGACATGGTGAGGAGGGTGGTTGCCTTTTGTGACCAAACAGGTCGTTTTCGGGATGGGGGGAGGCTAGTGTTGCTTGCTACAACGTGTATTTGTGGAGAGAGGGTTATGGTGGACACGTGGTGTTTTGGTGTGGTACTGACTGGGGTGTGATGTGTGGTTGCAGCTAGGTGGAGGTTTGAGGAGCAAGCTATGGACTTTTGTTAGTTAGTAAGTTAGTTAGCTCGTAGAGTAGAGCGTAAGGGGTTAAGCCCATGTAGTGCTCTCGTATGAATAAATCAAATCAAAAATCAAATCAGTATACACGTTCTCATTGTCCGAACTTTGGCCGTCTAATGAGATACGATGCCTACAATACTAAAAATGGTTATAACAATATTTTCGTACTTACGCGCCCTTCCACGCCATCCCAGTTACGCCCCCAGGCTCCAAACCATAAAAGGTACGCAGTTCGTATAGTACTGCACCCATTAGTCCAATTTCATAGCTGGAAGCCTTCCCGTTATCTCGGTATCGATGAATAATCATGCTATGGGATTTAACAGGGGGATGAGCGGCTAGCACGTTTAGTAACATATTTTTCAACGTTATTGAGGGTCAGATTTTGCATTGAAAGCTGCTTAGCTGGCATTCCTACACGAGTTAATTTTTGTCATGTGGGTCATTGCTCTCGATTTCAACACAATTTAAGCTTTTGTACCGCATTATTATTTTCCCAACGTACCTGAAATGTGCCCAACTATGCTTCAGGATATATAAGACACTGACGCTATGGCGTGGCGCTACAATGGTTTACAACCTCGACAATTGAAGTGATGTGATGTTTGTTGTGATGTTTGTTGCCTAACTTGGCGCGACACACTAGCGTGCGCCTAGATTCAAAACCAAAAACTATCCTCGCTTAATATAGCTTATAATTGTGTAATAGATGGTTAAATAAGCCTTTTTAGTATTTTCTATCGCCTTAAAAAAAGAGTTGCCATTTGTATTTTTTTTTTATAATTTTTAACTATTTCAGTACCACAGCTACTCAGACTCCAGAGGGGTTGTTTTTTAGATCGATAAAATTAGATTCAATCACGCATTCTCATGGTTATAAGCCCACAGCCGGGACCCAGGGTCGTACCGAACGTGAGGGGTGGGGCGGGGGGGGGGGGGGCGGGCCCCCCCCCCCCCCCGGAGCAGGAGGAAGCTGAAAGTTCCCTTTCATCCAACCCAGACCCACCCAACCTCGCAACAAATTTCATGGCTAACAAAACTGAAAACTGAGTTTTCAGCTGCATTTGCAAGTAGTTTTCTACCGAGCTAATCAATCCTTTACCACCACCATGATTTAAAAGGCGTTTTATTTATTTAAGGCAGAAATGTCAGCTAATCTGGGAAAAACAAAATTTTTAAAGGTTTCCACCAAATTTTTGTCGTTTGAAGTCGTAGTACAACTAATATCGCGAAAATGGTGTGCAGTAGCCTAACCCTAAGCAAACCTGAAAAGAGTTAGCCGTTTTATTTGCTAGCATGCACCCCTTCTGTTAGCCCAGGTACGCTGTGGATTAAAGGGCATCTTAGTTAAAGCAGAAACGTTAACTAAAGACGTACACAACAAAACTTTCGACGGATATTCCCGCCAAGTTTTCGTTGTTTGAAAGTCCTGATCGTGAAAATCGGGGGCGTAGATTGCAAAAGTGAATGCCGAATTGGTTGTTTTTTTGTTTTTTTGTTTTTTCGCTAGTAGCTCTTTGTCTGTTCAGCCATAGCCACCGTGATTTAAAAATCATATTGATTCATAAAGAAACGTCATGCCAAAACCCTGAGTCGTTACGACTTTCCCTAAGTATTATCTGCCGTGTCAGTATGGCTCAGCGGTAGGACCTCGGCCTTTGATTTCAAAGGTCGTGGGTGCGATTCCTTGCTCAGGCAGTCTGACATATAAGTCGAAAAGGCAACGTAAATAGGTTTGCATCTGTATTGATTTATTATGTGCCATTTCAAAGCAGCCCCCCCCCCCTCCCCCAACCATACAAGAAACACGTACAGTTGGCAAATTCGAGTTGGCAAATTCGAGTTGGCAAACTCGGATAAATTTTAACTGCAAATTTCCGTTTCCACGAGTACTGGTTAATTATTATCCTCATTCGGTCAGTTTGAAAGTAAAGTTTAATTAAAAATACATTTTTGTTGTCATCAGTTTCCGCAACCCACTTCTCCGCAGCGTGGGAGTAACTAAAACGCTGCCCCTGATCGTTTCTGGTTGCTTCCCTGCAGCTCTCGTCATATCCATGCGACCATTAAGATGCGAAGTTATGTAACGAGTGGGAAACAAGAATATCCGCGAAAATAAGCGTAGTGGGCGAAATTGAAAATTGACTTGGCTGTTTTGTTTGCTACGTCACCACAATGGTTTAAATGTATCTCAGATAATGTAGAAAATAAAAATAAAAAAAAACATGCGCAAGACTGCATCACCACCGAGTTTGAAGTCGTGATAACAATTAACTTCGCGAAAATCGTACACAGTTGGCAAAACTAAAAATTAAGTTGACTATTTTACTTCCTATATAGTTCTTCTGTTAGACAGTGCCACTCAGAAGGGGTTTCAGTGAGGAGGAACTCGTAACTGGTATTTTTAGGAGGGAACGGTAGATAAGTTACCGATATATTAATATAACAAAACACAACATCACTGCCAGGATTAAAAACGTTTCTTAGGTAAAGCAGAAACATCAACAAACGCTGCATAAAACAAAACTTAGTAAGGACTTCTGCCAAGTTATCGCCGTCTGAAGTTGTGATATCAAATAAAATCTCTAAAATGAATGCAGTGTTGCCTATTTGATTTACTATTTCGTCTGCTAGCCTATCAGTGCCATGGTTTTAGTTAAAGCAGAAACGTGAACTAAAGCCGTACGTCATGAAAACCGGGTACAGCTGGCAAAATTAAAAACTGAGTTGGAAAAATGGAGTTCGTTGTTTGATTTTCTGCAGTCCTTTTTCGTTAACCAATCACCACTAGAATTTAAATTTTTATTAATGCAGTCACAACTACGTTTTCCAAATCAAACTTGTTAAAAAATTTTAAAAATGTCGAAGGTCCAAAATTTCATGAAAAAGTCCATAAGATCCCAGATTACAGGACAAAAGCGACCCAAAGGCCACGAAATAAGGGCAAAAATTACCCTAAGATCCCATGAATCAAGAGAAAAAAATTAAATTGAAGCATGTTGATTTCAAATGTGGAAGCTTTTTTCAAATAATACCTCAAGTTGTTTTGGACAAAACTGAGGTAAAAGGTTTCGCCATTTATTTTGTCTTTCGACGCTCCATTTTTTTTAAAGCTGGAGCATGTTTTTGATTAAAATGTGAAAGTTTTTTTTTTTTTTACAATAATATGTAGTTGTACAATGCCTAGTTGTTTGGGACAAAACTGAGAAAAAGATTTCATTATTTTTCACCTTTCGATAGTTCATTAAAAAAAAATTTTCCACTTCCCTGACCCCTCCCCCTACTGCCCATTCTTGCACACAGCAGTCATCGTCATTCATTATAACCTAAAGGTCCAAACTGTACAATTAAGCAGACCCCTAATCGTCAGTGGCCAGCTGGCCTGTTTATATAATTTTAAACTGAACTCTGTTTAATTTAATTTGGGGGAAAATGTCTAAAAAAAACTTGATTTAGTCATAATTAAATTTTCACGAAACCTGAGATAATGCAATATATTAATTTGCTAGGCGTATGATTGAGTTCCAACGATGACAATTACTCGGCCGAGCGAGGTTTTGCTATCGAACTTATCGTCCTATCGTACTTTGCGCTTATCTTCTATTATTCTCATTTTCGTCTTACACAGCAATTCCTGAATACGAAGTAAGCGAACAAATCCAACAAGAATCTTTACGAGCGCATCTAGATAAATCTATCATCACGTGCGAGATTTACTGCGGAAGTTATACAAGAAAGCTACGGCGTTGTTTCAAAACGCGTGAAATTTGCAGTATATGTGTTTTTTACCATTTGTATTTATTTTTTTATTTTTCACACAAAAAGCACTTCACTATATGGGTTTGTGTTGTTCATTTAGTGCTCGAGGCCACTGCTCATAAAGAACGGGCCCCCCTTACCGCAGCTACTAAAAATTGTAGCGGCAAACCTGAACGTCTCCTAAAGTATTTGAGGTGAGAATTTAAATTTCGTACTGATGCACCAATGCACGCAAATTTAAACTAAGTGAAATTTATGAAATTTGTCATGAAATTTAAACCCAATCAGAACAAAATTACGAACGCTATCGTGTTCGAAACAGACACACTCACTCACATACAAACATACGCATAAAATCCAAACTCAGTAGTATTCGACCTAGCTCGCGAATAAAACACTATTCTGTTCTATTCTATTGGTTTGTAAAGTAGTGTGCAAAGTAGTATACACTAAAAAAAAAAGACAGAATTTATAGACACACTTAAGTTTTTCATGAATTATTTGTTTCCAAAGAATGTGACAAAAAAAAAACTATCGAAACTTGATTGCCCATATGACGTTGAAACATGGTTTAGGAAAGTCAGAAATAGGCACTAAAACAGCCCCCCTCCCCCCGCTACCGATCCCGCTGTGGAAGCTCACAGCACTCCCTCAGATCCCCTAGCTGGTTTTGAGTACCCGCTATTGTTATTTTGGAAACTAGTTGGTAAAATCTGAAGTTGAGCTGGTAAAATGGCGGTCCTCACACTCTGCCGCGTATACTTTGGTTCGGCCATGTCCTGACCACTCGGCCTTGCTTGGCTCGCTTTGGTTTTACGTGAAACTTGCTCTTCGTCCAAGCACTCATTTTTCCGAAGTACAAAATATCAGCAGAAACACATACAGGATTAGGCCTAATTATACAATTTAAACAACAAGAATATAACGCAATTACAAAAACAAACACCGATCTCAACGCATAAAATTGAAATTGCTTGCTCATACGAAAGCAAATAAAATTATTGTCTTTCAAATTACTTCACCCAAATCATTTATTCAATTTTCTGCCTATTCGTTTCGAGTTGATTTTGAATGGTGCTAACTAACCAATGTTGTAACTTCCGGGAAGAGGGGAAAGAAGGTGATGGATGGCAAAAGAAAGTAAAAGTGGGGGTTAGTGTTGCTATCTAGACTTAAAAACATCTTTCACACGATCGGGAAGCAGCCTGACGCCTTATTTAAGCGAAAATGTGTGTTTTCCTTTAGAAAACACCAACCTGATGCCTACAAGAATGACCTTAGAGAAATTCCAGGTTGTCGGTGTCAGTGATAAATGTCGGAATACGCGAAATTTAGGTTAACTCAGGACAGGCTTTTTGCGATCACGCTAATAGTTTCAGGATGGGTTTGACGTATGGTCTCATATAAATCTGTGAGGGTAACACAGACAACAATAAGTCTCTTCAAAAAAAATCCATCAAAATCCGTCCTCTTTCTTCGCTGGGTACCTCGTCCCTAGTTAAAAATGACGTTCGACTGAGCTAAAAAATAACAACAAATGGGAAAACTTAAAACTAAGACACAAAACTAAACATCTAGGCTATAAAGACCAATACAAGAGCACATAAGAATAAAGAGCTGTAACTTAAACAAAAGAGTTCTGGTACTTAAATCATTTCAACAAACCCCTTAATGAAAGTCGTCGAATGATCCCTCAATGTAAAATTCACTGAAAATTAACCTTGTCACATTTCAGTTAAGGTAGGGGTTGAATAAACACATTAATACAGCCATACTAGAAAATAATTAATAAACAAAAACGTATCGTTAAAAGTTAAAAGTAAGGGTCTAAAAGTCAAAACCTGTAAGGAACACGGACAAGCTTTGACTGTAAGGGTCAAGGTGTCAAATTCGGCCAGTAAGACGCTGCTAAGCATTAGACCCTTACTACCCGGTTTTTGACGAACAGCTGTCTGAAATCGTCCTATGAGATGATGCAATGATATGGGGGTGCGGGTTTCCTACTTTGCTTTAGGTTGACATTTTTTTTCGATTTGGTAACATGGCAGCGATTCCAAGCAAGACAACCTGCTACAAGCGTAAGCGTGTACACCCATTCTGTGTTAATAATAACAATCATCATTACGGTAATTAATTGTTATGTTTACTGTTTTTTTTTTTTTTTGTCATTTCGGCTGGTGTTCGTTTGCCACTTTATTTCGGCACTTCCACTAATAATAACACGATTTTATTAGATGTGAGAATCGTATGTCTGAGACATTCGGATCCTGTGAGAATTGTATCAGAAATGAGATATATTCCTATAGAGGCACCTATTCCTATGAATCCCATGAGTCTTCTATGAGTCGGTTGTCAGGTATTCTATGAGACCTATACGAGAAATGTATGAGATACCAGAATCCTACGAGATATGAGGATCTTACCAGACTCCTATGGTACTTGTATGAGATATCAGAAGCCGACGAGAAGATCGGATAGCAGATTCCTATGAGAGACTCCGTCTGATTCCGTCAGTTTACCGAATTATTCCGTCTTTAGCTGAATCGAAGTGTGGTGGTAGGGGGGGGGGGGATGGAAATGGACGTACGTAACACCATTTTTGGGGGGGGGTTCGGGGGGGGGGTTCCGAAGTTCTGACACAGTGCGGTAGCGTTATGGAAGGGAGTTAAAGAGGGCTAAATTCGCCTATCATTTACGGAAGGCATTGTGGGAAGGATTGAGCAGAAATGACTGCTATACGTTACGTCTTAAGACTTAACTATAGCCTAATCTCTTATCATCCAAACACAAAATAAATTAAGAAATCAAAACAGTAACGTTCATCGTTCAATAGCATAGTGCAAGTACAGGAGTCGTGTTTCTTTATTTCATCCGGTTCGGTAGGTGGTTTCGTAAATTACCATTTTTGTGGAAATTTGTCTTCTTTTGGAAGGCACGCCCTCCCCTCCTCTGTTCATTTATACGTAACTCTAGATCAGCAGATTTCTATTTTTGTTGGACCGTTTTAATGCAAGGCGTTCAGGCCTACCCAAAAGCGGAAACCGAACTTTCGATTTTCCGGAAGTGTCCTCGCCTCGACCTCTGCCCCTTTTCCCGATTACTTCAGCCACCAAGGCTTAGAGTGGCGTGTCCTCACTGCCTGCCTCAGACTTTTATGCATGTCGTATCCCACGGCGCCAAGAATGCCGTTCACCTGCTTTTCCTGGCCACCGTGGGTGTCACTAAAACCCGAACACCTCACTCACCGGCTTGAGTGAGGCCGCCATGACGGAATGGAAATACACAACCAACTAAGCAGGGACACCGCAACGAAAAGAATGAGAGAGAGAAAAAAAAATAGAGAGCTGCGAGATTTAGATTACAGCTCAGTGGGAGGCCATGGATCTGTATAATGCGTCTTGATTGCCGGGCCAAATAGCACCAACTACCGAGTGCCATTCAAAATGGCTGACTTCGCACAATTTCTGCGGGATGACTCCTTCCTCTCCCCTTATTGGTCAAAAGGTTAACTCATCCTTTTTCAAAACATTTTATCTCTAGACGTTACCTCCTTCACAAAAACCTAAATTCTTATCGGTGATAAGTGAAACGTGGGAGGCCAATAAAAAGGTGAGCTGTGTTTGATGGACGATCTGCAGCCTCCAAAGAAAGAAAGAATGAAACTAAAAAAACTTTTACAATGCAAGTTCCATCATGGAGGCAACCTCTTTCCTTTTCCAGGATCTACAAACTCACGCATTCATAACCAACCTACGTGCCTATACCAGAAATCTACAGACCTTATTTGTCATTGTCGTTGCTTTATCATTTGAAATAACTTCCGTATGGAATAGTAGGATTTTAGGCTTCTCGTGTAGCTACAGAGCAGCGACAATGACGCCATCTTGGCCACGTGGATAGTGTCTGGAGAGATAGCTACAAGGGGCACTCGATTACAATGGAGGTAAAAACAAGGGCACTTTTAGCCAAGCCAGTGCTTTGAAGTCGGATTTCTTAGGCCTAAAAAACGTTGTTTTCTACCATCCCTTAAGCTGCGATGTTGTAAATCAGAAAGTAAAAGATTCCACTTGCTGAAAAATTCAGCAACTGCCAACAAATCGAAAAAAAACGCTCGGTTTAGGCTCGGTTTAGGCTCTAACAGCATTGGCTTCAGTAAGACGCCATTTTTTTCCACCTCCATGTTTATCTGGTGCCCCTTGCAGCTAACCCAATTACTAGCTCCAGTACAGAGAGTTTGTATAATAACACGACGTTATTGTCACTGCTCTGCACAACGCCTTATATTTCAGCTTTGTTTGTCCGTTGTCAAAATAATTGCAAAACTTTAGCAGTGTTGCTTAGCTGATGAACTTAAAATTTTTGTGAGCAAGTTTTTGAAACGACATAAAACCAAAACCTTTTTTTTTTTCAGTTTTATTTTAAAGCCGCAGAGTGATGCGATAATTTCTGTAGTAATTTCTCGTACCTTTTTCAACTCGTTACTTTGAAAAAAAAGTAAAAACATAAGAAACGTTTATTGCAAAACCAGCAAAAGGTGATCAGCAGGGTTTGCAAAACAACTAGCTAAAACGAGACCGTAAAAAAAGAAGTATAACAACTGCAGTATAGCAACAAGGTACACACTTTTTTTTTTCAAAAAGATAATGCGCACTAATTATTAAAGGGTTTAACGAGTTAAAGTATCGTTGTCATAAAGCGTCGTGTTTAAGCAAATAATGTCTTAACAGAATTTTCAAACCACAAAAGGCTCAACCAATAAAATCGTTGTCATGTAAACTATTACGTTTAAACTAATGAGGTTTCAATTTTTTTTTTTTCAAAATCACATGAATACAGACGATGCGGCCGGGACCACCGCTGCAGATGTACGACGTGAATACTAAAGAAATGCTTCCTACAGTCGAAATTAGAAGACTGTACCACCAGCTTCCACGTATGAAAGAAAGTAGGCTGTGTCAGACACAGATCCGCCAACGGAGTTCTCAAGGTTCAAACCCAGCAGCTCCATCCTATTTCAATACGACGTGTGCCGACAATCCCGCAAAGCCTTTTAATCTGTGCTGCAGTGATTCAGTATACGATCAATACCGCGTAGGAGGTAAGGTGACCAGACTGAACTGGCATATTTTAAAATTCCCAACGTCTATACTACTGGGAATTACTGGGTTAATGGATTTAAAACATTTTCTTATCTTACTTGCATGCACTCCTACGTGCTCAGCTTACAATATAATGGCTACTAAATGTGAGATCATGTTGGAACCAAACCCCCAAGTCCTTGATTGGTACTGCTGGTAAGTGTGTGTTATCGATCAATGCTAGATTAAGAGACCAATGTGTAACACACAATACTTTCCTGCAGCACTGAGCAGTTGCCATGAATTTGCCACTGCAGGCTTTACAGTTGGCAATGTAAATTATCAAATCTTTCCACATCAAACACTTGGGCTGACTCTTTAACATCATCTGCAAACTTTCTCAAATCAACGTAATCTGTGACTGATCACAGATCATTCATACATAGAACAAATGGAAGAGACGTCAGGACGTATACCCCTGGGGAATTCCACTGAATACGTGAACCATCCTAGAACGCTCCCCATTCAGCTGTTTGCATTTAAGACAAGACCTCTTAAACAGCTGTGAATGGCACCATGAAGTCCGAAAATACCGATCGAGTTTCATTTATAAGGGCACGTTTACGCAGTCACTCGCTTTTGCATTCTCACAGCTAGAAGCTAGAAATCACCTCAAATTCCAACATGGCGGCGGTTTTATGTCTGCCACCTCGCAACGAAAACAGCTAATAACGTGAGTTCAGAAGCGTTTGGGAAAATTGTTTCGTCATGAGGAATTCTTTATATTATTGGCACGGATTATAAGACTGCAAGTATTTACTCAAACGATGTCGGATTTAGCTTAATCTATTTAGCGTTGCTACCATGGCAATGTCACCTTTGCCATCGCGATTGAGTTCTAGCTGCGAGAATGCAAAGGCGAGTCGCTAGCGTAAACGCGCCCTAATTCTGCATGTGTTACAGAAGCAAATTTAGCAAAATCCCAATACCCACAGAAGAAGTCCAATCCTCCATGACAGAAAGAAGTTGAAGGCCGGTAGACAGTCGTGGCCTAAACCAAAACTGGTCGTCCGTTAAATATGTTCTATTTGTCATAGTGCTGCGAACAATTCATAACTTCGCAAAAAACACCAGTTAGCGCGACCGGGGAAATTTTCCAGCGCTTCCCTTTTCTTAAAAATGTGACTTATTCGCGCAGTTTTCCACAAACCTGGTAAATCCCCATTCCACAGATTTTTCAAAGATCCGTGAAAATGGACCATCGATCTCGTTTTTAATTTCGTTGGTAACAACGTGGAGAAAGTGACGTAGAAACTGGAGAAAGTGGCGGAACAAATAAGCTTAGAGCCGCCCTGTGTAATGCGAGTATCTTTTTTGACTTCTGTGCAGCCAAACGGCTGGGAATTGTCCGTCCATCCGTCGCCTTTTTCAGTGGAAGTTGGTGGACTTTAAAAAACACGGCAAAGTAAAACATCAGAACTCTCTCGAAGTTGTAAGTAAAGAAAGTACACAATGCCAATGAACTAACATTTGGTGCACTGGTCTCTTTAGCAGTACGCAATCAGAAATGGGGGGGGGGGTCTTGGCACGGACACTATAAGCATTCCTACAGCACCACCAGTCAGAACGGCCGGACACTCACTCCTGGAATATACGAAGAATGAACTCACAGTGTGCGCTCGATATACGGTTTATTCTTCCTGTGCGCTCAATATACGATTCGCTCGATGCACCTGCGCTAGTATCATGCACCAGTGGAACACGCGTAGGAATTAATTTAAGTAATCTCTAAATGATAGATCGTCTCACAAACAAAAAACTTTTAACCCGCCCTGTCTTGTTCCAGGTATAAAACTATTCCTGCAAACCTAATTTACAGCATCCAAAATAAATAAGTTGCTGTCCGCGCTGAAATATTCCCAACTTTACGGGAAAAGTGCCAAAGGAAAGAAAAGGGCTGATTATACCATGTTCTTGAATGTACACATTTTCTTTGAAATCTTCTTTGAATCGACATTCACAGAGGCAGGCCTCTTTTAAGAAAAAAAAATTGCGTATCAAGCCAGGCCAGGAGCGATTTCCTCGTCAAACGTGTTTTTTTTTTTATGTTGACTTTTAAAAATCCAGTGTTGATGCAGAGTTTTTCATTAATTTCCTCAGTATTTCTTGTTTTCTTAACGCTGCCTAAACAAATCTGATGTCCTCCCCCCTCACAACTTCCAATTTCCTCCCCCTTCCCCTCCCTCACATCTTTTCCCTCACAGGTGATAAATAATGATCGGTCTGTAAGGGTGGGTTTATACGACGATAATTTTCTCGCCCGGATTTTACTTGGTTAGTAATAAATGTACTGGCTGCTTCTCGCCTTTACCGGAGCATGCGGCTTTTGAGTTGTCAATAAGCAGTAACCATGGTAACGACGCGGACGCAGATCTTCTCCTCGTACCTTTCGACACGACGTATGATGCGTGCGGCATAATAGCGTCGATTTATGACAACAACAAAACTATTTTTACTGCAGTACAAGAAGGCGGACTGATTTCTGAATGCCATTATTCGATGGTTTGTTTTCGATTCGATAACCCCGAATTGGTCGCCATGTTGGATTTTGAATTCTCGCTGCGAGTAGCTATTTATCCGCCGTCTGATTACTGATTACTGCCGTATACGAGAAGAGCAAATTTTGGAAATAGTTTGAAATGACAAAGTGTTGCACAAATGGTTTAAAATTTACTGCTGCAGTTTGTTCTTAATCTGTATCGTTATTTATAGTATATTTAATTTGTTATATATTACCGCATTCATTTAATAGAAACTGGAAACTAATCGTAAACAAATAACTATTGACTAGCAAATAGCGTTCGGTGAGCGAGAAAGTCTCTTCGCATAAACGCGCCCTAATGTCCGCTCACGAACGTTTTACAGGCCGCGTAAAAAATCCCCAGCAAACTTAGCTCTTTAACGTTATTCGCTTCAACATTTTACAGCAATGGTGTTTCTCCCTAACTGTCGTAACTGACAAATGCGCTTTGGCCGGGTCAGAGAGGCCGGAATGTAAAAAAGCCTAGCAACTAGAGAGTTTAAGTTCTGCAAAAGTTGAAGTTGAAGTGGGAGCGCCTGGCTGGCGATGGAATGTGTCATTTTGCATGAACAATAGCTTAAACTGGCCTCAGTGCCGCCATCAACCCGATTCGAATAGTACTTGCCGCCGCCGCCAGAGGGACGAGCCCAACGCCCTCTGCTGTCAAAACAACTTACTAATGCTCATCTTATCTTGATAACCGACTGTTTTGCAGCATATTGTGCGCGGTTTCAAATAAATGAGCTGGAAGAAAGAAAAAAGGAAAATATAAGGAGTTCAAATTTACTTCCGGCAAGATGAGACTGCGTTCCCGCCCAAACGCAGCAGGTTAGATAAAATAAAACTGAGAAAAAGAAAAGAAAGTTTCCTGGATGAAAAACCTAATTTGTCTTCCTTCGGTTGCTAAAATCCATGCTTTTAGGCCCGAAACAACAAACTGTCGTCCTCCCAATCCTTCCCTGAAGCGTCTGTGTTAAGCATATAATCCAAACTGCATGTCAGACCGACGAACGAACAACGTTGCAGATGGTGAGATAAATGAAAGGTGGATTAAATTGGCGGTCTTCGTCAACCACTGTAGCAAACTGTAAATAACACCTGGTTTAGTTCACGTTGACGAATTACAAACCTTTAAATTGGTTAAGCTCAAAATTACTTTGGACCAGCATTGAAGCACACCCTCTAGTTTTGAATTTCTTGAACATAGCCCTAGGACGAGCACGTAATCACGCCTCAAATTATCCGGTGATGAAATTAAAGCCGGCGCCCAGTTGGTTTGGAGGCCACGATCAGGGCTATCTACAGTACTGGCCAGATCTTGAATGAAAAATAGCATTACGAGACTGGGTTGGCAATATGGCCGCCGAAAGTGCCGCGATGGGATTAAGTTGCCGCATTTTGTCAACCGAGGGAGACACCCACCATACAAACTGCCAACGAACGTGTTGCTTTTTTTTTGCAAACGCCGTGAAATAGCTTAACTGTTACTGAGTGATATTTTTAAACACCATTTAAAAATACTCTTATAAATAATAAAAAATTTGCCACCAAAATCTACGTAAAAATTTAAATTATTATTTCGAAAACCGCCACTAGCCGGCAATAGATGTCGCGTCGCACCGTACAAAGTTGCTAGTTCGAACTATACTATACTATACTACTACTATTCCAAGGTCTTTGACTTCGAACAACAGACCTCGACGAAATGAACCAGACGTGGCGGCCATTTTGTGACCCCTCTAATAACGTTGTAGAGCGGGCCAGTTAGTTTAGTGGCAATGCCACGACTTACGCAACCGGAGTTGGGGGAAAGGGCCTCGCCGTCGCTGGTTCATTCGGGTTAAGTGGCTGATTGGAACAGCAGGTCAGATCCGACGATTTGGTGACTATAGTATGAAGCACTACAATGATAAGAAAATAAAAAAGCCAAGCAGTGTACAAACACAACCAAAGCACGACGTTTCGACGTTACTTTCATCTCGTCATCAGGTGCACTAAATACATGCGAAACTTTTGTGGATTTAGTGCACCTGATGAAACGTCATGCTTTTTGTGTGTTTGTGCACTGTTTGGCTTTTTTTTAAAATTTTTGTACTCGGAGACTAGAATAGCCGATAACCAAGCGACCGTAAAAAAAAAGTCACTAATTGAAACGAAGATCGTGGTTTTATTGCAAATATTGGAAAAGACTTCCAAAAGCACTGTTTTTAAAAGAAGGTATTTTAAACTTCTTTGTCAGTAAATTAGTAATTTCTGTAAGGTTGATCTACGTTAAAGTCGACATTTCTATGCTTAATATCTCCACCGCCATTCAAAATTTTACACTAGAATTTGGTGTACAAACTTTGTTGGACTTTGTTGTACCAACATTCATTATTATCCGATTTGGACCTGAGCTGGAAACGTGATTTTCATTTTTAGCTCGGTGGTGGACTTTCGACATGTTTACGCGGGCACTGTCTACAGACTAAACCATGTCCTAGCTAGGTTCTTAGCTCACTTGGCAGAGACACTCCCACTGATGTGCCCTTTTATTTAAACAATCATCTCAATTAGTGGCGGTATTCCAGAGTTATAGGGCTCTGAACAATCACTGTTATTGTTCTGTATTGTTTTAAATATTAAACAGGACGGAAACCCAAATGGTCTCGATGGTGGTAAATAAATACCGGTGCAAACCTTTTCCCATTGCTTATGGCCATAAACATATCTTGGTCGATTGGAGCCCTTGTCACTGCTGTAACTTTAATAACGAGTTCAGTGAGACATCCTTATGCCAGTGGCCGAGTGGGCATATTGATAAAGGTATTATGTCATTGATCCGGATACGTATTGGGTTGCCAGTTCGAATTCGTATTATGCCCCTCTGACGAAACGTAAGCATAGAAAGATGGCTTACTATCCCGGTATTTTCAGTGTTTGGTTTTTGCTGTTTGCCTTGTTTTCGTTCCTTTACATTATAATTTACAGCGATTTGTGTAAATTTATTTAAGCAACAATTTACGCTATTTACAGCAATTTATGTGTATTTATTTAAGCAACAATTTACGCTATTTACAAAGATTTGCGTATATTGATTTAAACAACAATTTACTCAATTTACAGCGATTTGTGTACATCTATTTAGACAACAATTTACGCTATTTACAGCGATTTGCGTATATTTATTTAAGCAACAATTTACGCTATTCACAAAGATTTGCGTATATTGATTTAAGCAACAATTTACTCAATTTACTGCTGTGCGTATTTATTTAAACAACAATTTATGCTGTTTGCAGCGATTTGTGTATATTTATTTAAGCAACAATTTACACTATTTACAGCAATTTGTGTGTATTTATTTAAACAACAATTTATTCTGTTTGCAGGAATTTGTGTATATTTCTTTAAGCAACAATTTACGCTATTTACACAATTTATGTGTATTTATTTAAGCAACAATGTACGCTATTTACAGCGATTTGCGTTTATTTATTTAGGTAACAATTTACGCTATTTACAGTGATATGCGTATACTTATTTAAGCAACAATTTATGCTATTTACAGAGATTTGCGTATATTGATTTAAGCAACAATTTACTCAATTTCCAGCGATTTGTGTACATTTATTTAGGCAACAATTTACGCTATTTACAGCGATTTGCGTATATTTATTTAAGCAACAATTTACGCTATTTACAAAGATTTGCGTATATTGATTTAAGCAACAATTTACTCAATTTACAGCAATTTGTGTGTATTTATTTAAACAACAATTTATGCTATTTGCAGCGATTTGTGTATATTTATTTTAGCAACAATTTACGCTATTTACAGCAATTTGTGTGTATTTATTTAAACAACAATTTATTCTGTTTGCAGCGATTTGTGTATATTTCTTTAAGCAACAATTTACGCTATTTACAGCAATTTGTGTGTATTTATTTAAACAACAATGTACGCTATTTACAGCGATTTGCGTATATTTAATTAAGTAACAATTTGCGCTATTTACAGTGATATGCGTTTATTTATTTAAGCAACAATTTACGCTATTTACAGTGATTTATGTATATCGATTTAAGCACCAATTTACGCTATTTACAGCAAAAGTGTGTATTTATTTAAACAGCAATTTATGCTACTTACAGCGATTTGTGCGTATTTATTTAAGCAACAATTTACGCTTACGGCCCCAGTCAACCACTTCTCTCTAGCCTAAGCTGCTGACAGTCAAGAATATACTCACTTTTTTAAATATAGGACTAGATTTGCATTCGCCCTAGTTATTGGTGTGACCACGAAATTAACAGATTTTGTCCACATGTACGAAACGTATTGATAATTTTCAGCTACGCATCATTACAAATTAAAGTTGTTTTTTTAAAGACCAGAATAATTACACGCTAATTTTCTAAGATAAAGACGATCGCCATAACAGGATTATAGTTCTAAATAACGGTGGCAATGAACTTAAACATTGTCGAACTTGAGACATTATTCCGTAGCACGCTATGCAACTTAACCCAAATAACAAACCCGGACCGCAAAAAAAAGCCGAGTAGGTGTATGATAAGAAATGATTGTTCCTTTCATTACAACGTACGTCTGTTTTTACGTCACATTTTTTTTTTACCGGACAGTTTTGTTCCGCCATATTGTAAGTGCTACACAGAGAAGCTGTCTTTACGTCACCAACAACCGTCGGTTACATGATCGCGTGAAGTGCGTTGAAATATGTATTTACAAGGTATTTATCTTCATTAAATACGTGCTCGAAGGTGGTAATCATTAATGACTTTGCTTCGAAAATCATCAGCCCTTGACGATCGCGGGTCTTCCTGGAGTCAATGGGCATTAAGATAAATGATCCATTGTTTTCTGCAGTTCAAAAAAATTAAAACCGTGAAAAAAAAAAAATAACGTGAACAACTTACTTAACTCATGTACATTAGGAGCTATTTTACAGTTTATATCCTTGTAATTTTCGAGTTTTTTGTTTGTTTACACCTGCTATATACGTCGAATCGAGTAACTAAGGGGTTTTTCCTTAGGGGCAAAAAAATTTATCTTGTATACTACTGCAAGTTCACGGTTGTCACCTTTATGTTTTTTCTTTTCTTTTCTTGTTTTTTTTTCGTATAACTTTGCGTCTTCGTTCGTTTTCCCAGCATTTCCGAGATGGAGGTCAAAGATCTGGGGTTGCTCCGTTGCTAGCGCCGCTCCCTGGCCCCTCCACCAACTTTGACCTTTCACTGAAATACGCGGATGTGTGTGTGTGTGTGCACTACTGTTACTGGATGGCTTGCTTTGTTGTTGCCAAGGAGACGAAGAGGTAAATCGCAGGACATAAGAGAGTGGACGTCAAGTTCAAGAATTTGATGATGAAGGATTTGTGAGGTTTGTTTCCAAGGGCAAAGGAGGAGGTGAGGGAGACAGCATGGGTGCCCC